>PVIJ01014056.1:0-42461 GCA_004024925.1 Scalopus aquaticus | reverse complement strand
CCAAAAATAGATGACTGGATCAAGAAGATGTGGTACATATACACAATGGAATACTATTCAGCATGGAAAGAAGATAAACACATGCAATTTGCAGCAACATGGATGGAATTAGAGGGGATCATACTCAGTGAAATAAGCCAGAAAGAAAGAGAAAAATATCGAATGGTTTCACTTATAACAGGACTATAAGGAAACCAAACAGGAGAGAGACAATCAGCGGGGGAGGGGGGGAGGGAGGCGGAGGGAGGGAAGGAAAAGGAAAAGGGCACAGGATGGAATAGAGAAGAGCGCAGGGGACCATGGAGATGGATCGCAGGTGAGTTGGTGGTGGGCTACCCAAGGGGAATACAAAATGTAAAAGACATAAATAACAATAAAAATATATATTTAAAAAAATTAAAAAAATTTTTTTCACATTATTTGGATAAATACCTGATAGCAATATTGCTAGGTAAAATAGGATTTCCATTTTTTTTTTCTTGAGACATCTCCATACCTCCACAAGGACTATAATAACTTGCATCCCTACCAACAGTGGAAGAGAGCTTCTTTTCACTGCAAACTCACCAGCATTTGTTAATTCTGTTCTTTTTTATATGGGCCATTCTCACAGGGGTGAGGTGTTATTTCAGTGTGATTTTAATTTGTATTTCTCTTTTAATTCGTGATGTTGGGCATTTTTTTCATATCTATATGCTATATGAATGTCTTCTTTAGAGAAATGTCTAGTAATGTCCTTTGCCCATTTTTTAATCGGGTTATGGTTTTTTTTATTGTTAGACTGTGTAAGTACTTTGTAAATTTTGGAGAGTTAGCCCTTATAGATGTGTGGTGTGCAAATATTTTGTCCCATTCTGCAGGTTGCCGTTTTGCTTTTGAGATGGTTTCTTTTGAGGTACAAAAGCTTTTACATTTGCTACAGGCCCACTTGTTTATTATTTGCTTTTGTTTCCCTTGCTGTTGGGCTTGTATTCCCAAATACATCTGTGTGGTAGATGTTTTGTAGTGTGTCCCCTTTATTTTCTTTCAAGTACTTCATGGTTTCAGTTCTGACGTCCAAATCTTTAATTCATTTTGAATGAATTTTTGTATAGGGTGTTTAATGTGTTCTTTTTTTGTTTGTGACTTTCCATGTTTCCCAACACCATTTATTAAAAAGACTGTCATTTCTCCACTGTTGCTCTAAATTCCTATGTTGATAATTACCTGTCCATATTTATATGGGTTTACCTCTGGGATTTCATTCTGTTCCATTGGTCTGAGTTTCTGTTTTTGTTCCAGTACCAGACTGTTTTGATTGCTGTTGCTGTGTAATATTATTTAAAGTCAGGAAGTGTGATGCCTCCATTTTCTTCTTTTCTCTCAAGGTTGTGTTAACTATTCAGGGTCTTATGTTGTTACTTATAAATTTGATAATTGTTCCATATTTTAAAAAGTAATTGGTATTTTGATAGGTATTGTGTTGAATCTGTAAATTGCTTTGGGTAATATGGCCATTTTAATGTTAACTCATCCTATCCATAATCATGGGATAACTTTCCAGTTCTTTGTGTTTTTGTGGTTTTTTTTATTTCCTTTAATAGAGTTTGATAGTTTTTATTGTACAAGTCCTTCACCTGCTTCCTTAGGTTTATTCACAGGTATTTAATTTTTCTTGGCATGATTTAAATGGTGCTGTATTCCTTATTTCTCTTTTCTCTGATACATTGTTCACATAGAGAAATGCCACTGAGTTTTGTGTATTGATTTTGTATCCTGCTGTCTTACTGTATTCATTTATTACTTCTAAAAGATTTTTTTATAGGATCTTTTGGTTTCTCTAAGTATATTAGCATGTCATCTATGACTAGTGACAATTTCATTTCTTCTTTTCCAGTTTGGATTTCTTTTATGTCTTTTTCTTGCCTAATGCTTTAGCTGGGACTTCCAGGACTGTGTTGGATAACTGTGGTGGTCGTAGACTTCCTTTCCTTGTTCCTGATCAAAATGGAAATGTTTTTGGTTTTTCACCATTGACTATGATATTGGCTGTAAATTATCATATACAGATTTTATAATTAAAGGGTGTTTTTTGGAGGGTGTTTATTATAAATGGATGTTGAATCTTGTCAAATGCTTTTTTGCATCTAGAGATGATAATGTTATTTTTAACTTTCTTTTTATTGATCTAATGGATAACATGATTAATTTACCTGTGTTAAGCCAGACTTGCATTCCTGGGATGAAACCTACTTGATTATGGTGGATGATTCTCTTGATATGTTGCTTTATTCTTTTTGCGTGGATTTTGTTGAGAATTTTTGCATCTGTATCCATCAGAGTATATATATATTTTTTGCATCTATATTCATCATCAATATAGATATTGATATTGATCTATAATGTTTTTTATTTTGGTTTTGGGATCAGGATAGAATGCATTGGTAAGATTTCCTTGTTTTTCATTTTTTTTGAAGCATGTGTTTACACAGGTAGGTGTTGTTGACTCATAGTATCCTTGCTCCGTGCTTCCCCTTGTTTCCTCCTATTTTTTCCCCTCAGTGGCCAGCACCCTTAGTTCTTTATTCCCTGGGGAAGTCCCTGAGCTATATGGCCGGTACAAAGCATCCAGATTTTTCTAGGAGTACATGTTTTTTCCTAATTGTTTTCAAAGGAGATCCTCTTTATTTCAGTCTCATTATTCCACCACGTTGTGTACCTGGTTTTTTTGTTTGTATGTATGTTTGTTTGTTTGTTTAGTCAATACATTTAATTTTATTTTTGTTTTATTATTTATAAAGATTTCTTTTTTTTTAAATTTATGCATAGATAAACTGGGGTATAGGCCAGAGGTGCAGTGGGTGGGGGGGTGGTTAGAGAATTCACCAGAGGCAGAGTGTGGAGCAGAAGAGGCATATTTTCTGAAATATACTGCTGAGGGGAACAGCAGGAGAGACAGGAGAGATTTGCTGCACCATGTGGTCAGCTCCCTGGCTGGGCATCAAACTCAGGCAATAGCTATGATAGCACTGAGCCTTAGCCCCTAGGCCACCAGGGAAGCCTCTATGTCAATACATTTTAAACGACAATAAGTTTTTCTTCTTTCCTTACATGGCAACTTTCCATTACCCTTGGCATTTTGAGTTACAAGCATGTGCAGGATTTTGCAAAAACTTAGAGGTAGTGAAGAGCCTAGAGGATGAGGTGGGGGAAACATTTCACACATTATAAAAATATAAACTTATGAAAACATTGCTAAAACTAGCCTACTGATTATATCATTGACAGCGTCCATTAAAATAGCCCATTATAGTAGTAATAGAATTCCTTATTTTATTATTAAAAAAATTGTTACATTTTTGGTGACCAGTTACTCCCTGTCACCATCCCATTCATTGCTCAGAACCCTCCACCAGCAGCAATGCCACTTCTTAGATTTTCTCAAAGAAATGTCAAATATACTAATGTCTGGCTTCCATGAAATCAGATAAATCAATGGGCATTTTGAAAAATACGGAACATGGAATTTAATTTTAGCTTAAAACAACATCTCAAGGCCTTGACTAGCCAGTAAATAGCATCGATTCATATTTGCCATCGTTATCCTTTTAAACAGCCTGTGCTGGGGCTTCTTCCCCCAAATTAGAAAACAGAATTTCTAATTCTGATGACAGGTGAGGCGCCTTGTCGAATAAACTCACTTCACAATCTATAGACATGACTGATACTAACAAGTGTGAGCCCAAGCCTCTGCTTGGTAGTTCTTTCATTATTGTATTTAATTAATTAAACAACTCTTGTTTGTTCAATGTTTGATATTTCTTTATGCAGTAAAGTATAGTGCAGTGGCTCTTGAATTTCAGTGGACATTGGAATCTCCAGGAGAAGACTTGTTAAAATGTAGATTACTGGACCCCACGTCACAGATTTTCTGAGTCAGCAGGTGGGATGTGAGGGTTAGCAATTTGTTCTCTTAACAAGTTCTCAGGTGATGCCAGTACTGCTGGTACAGGGACTACACTAAAAATAAATAAATAAATAAATAAATAAATAAATAAATAATCAGTGTGATAACAGTTGAAAGCAGTGATTTTGTTATCATATTGTCCTGAGCTTAAGTCCTTTAATTTTGAGCAAGTTATATAACTGTTTTTGGCATCACTTTCCTCATTTGTAAAATTATGTCACCTCCATCACGACGTTATTTTGAGGATTAAATGGATAGTACACGTGTAGTACTTAGCATGGTGTCCTGTATGAGTTAGACCTCATTAATGTTAACCACTACCACTGCTGTGTTAACCTGACATAGCAGTTACTATAATACTATTACTACTAAATAAAATCAGAAAATGACTTGATTTCAAAATTGTTTAACTTGTCAATGCTCTCTTCCCTTTGCTTAGAAGAGTTTTAACATTTAATATGTTATGACATTGTAATGAAATTGATAACTATGACTCTGAGAAATGATAAATTAAATTTTTCGTTTGATCATAGAGGTTCTCCATCATAACTACAAATATATCTATAATGAGTGTCATTTTTAATAAGACACACAATCCTGGAAAAAACTCCAGGGAAAAGAGCTGTAATTGAGTTACTTTATTAACTTCACTAAGTTATGTTATTAATGGCTATCTAAAAATGTAAACTTCTACCGGGTGGTTAATCACACACACACACACACACACACGCAGAGAGACAGAGAGAAAGAGAGAGAGTGAGAGAGAGAGCGCAAAGAAAAATCTAAGAATCTTTATGAAAAGTTGCTTAATCCTAAACCATACTTTAGAAGAGTTAATAAATACTTTGTCTATAGAAAATTCCAGTAATTTATTCAAGTGAAATTAGCCTGCAGCTAATTTGCAGGATGTGAGTTTCAGAGATGGAAGTTGGAAAGGTACTCATCTTCTGTTAGCTAAACACTGACCGAGCACTGCCGTGTGTGATTCTGGACACCTGGAGGCTCACCCTGGGTTTTTCCTATTACTTGTGTCTAAATTTTTTATTTTTATGTAGAGTTGCCAAAGATATAACAGATAAGTTAACACCAAAGATTTCATCCAAATCATTTAAAGTAAGCATGGTAACATTCACATTAAAGAAATGTCATATTCTGCGTTGACTTTGCTCCAATATTCACAGTGAGATAAAAAATTAATAAATGTCACTTAGCTTCTTTGGTTTGAGTCACTTGGGCATGTTTGTAGAATCAACATTTATTATCTGGCGCCTTCCCACACTGTAGCCCTGGGGCAGGTAAACTATAACTCTTTCCCAGGCCCCTGCTGTAAATCAAGTTTTCCTGGACACAGACACAATCCTCCTGCCTATTTTCTTAGGCTGCGTCTCACTACACTGGCTGTGTGGAATAGCCGGGACAGAGACGAACACCCTGAAAAGCCTAACATATTTACTTTTCAGAAAAGTTGCCAAGCTCTGCTGCAATTAGTTGGGATACTTTGGAGAGAAATGTAGCAAGGAAAAAAAATGTAACCTCCTTCCCTAAAATATCTATCCAGAGAGATCATTTGTCTTCAGTAAAATAGTTTCCTAGTACAGTAATAGTGAGTTAGTTACTATTGTTGGTTATAACAGTTGGTTCTTTCATTTTACAAATGTTCTAACTGACCTTTCCAAATACTTAGTGTTTATAGGTACCCACCCACCGAGGAACATTCTACTCCAGGGGACAGAAGTTGTCCTCAGTTTTGCATTACTTTTGCTTAAAGAGTCAGACCTAATTTTATTAAGGTTAATGAAGTCTGAGAACTAAATCAATGATTAAATAACCTCTCCATCTGGAAGGCACCTGGTTATTTTGGAAGAAGTGTTTCACTTTAAGCACAAATAAATCACTTTATCTCGTGCGACTTTGGCATTGGCCTGTGTTTAAAAATGGATTTTAAAAAACAAATATCTTTTCAATGACTTGAGGTATAATTTTTATTTTTCCAGAAAAAAAATGAATATATAGTTGTCAGCTCATTGTTGAATCAACAATTTAGAGTGTAGAAGGAGCATGCCCTTTGGGGTCAGAGGGACCCAAGTTCATCATTTTAGAGGTTCCTCTGCCTGCTGGTTTATGCTAACCCTGTGGACCATAGTTTCCTATCCTAAAAATATAAGAAAACTCTGTATCATATGCACAGGGAATTGTGGGAAGGGTTTAATTACTACAAGTCAAACCTGGTCAGAATGGGACAAGGTAGGTTTCCAAGTGGTAAATGCAGTGACAGTAATTTAGTGGGTGCTAAGGTCTTGTTGTGTGTGTCCTCCCAGGTCCCAATCCCTATGTTGAAATTCTAATGTATAATGTCCTATGTGATGGCCTATGAGGTGGGGCCTTAGGCCATGAGGGTGGAGACTTTTGAAAATTGGGACAATACGACCAATCTGTAAACATCTGGGGCATTTGTATACGTGTTCTAGCCGTAGGGCCCTTCTGTGCACTGCTCTGCACTGCAGAGCGCTGGGAGGCTGCTCTCCAGCCTTGCTTGTCCCCTAACTTCCCACCAGCCCCAGGAACACTGGGACAACCTGGAAAGTAAGAAGAAGGGAGAGTAACTCAGTTCTTTACTGGAACGTCAGTTTGGGAAGCAGCAGTAGCGGCAGCAGCAGTGGACTCAACGGCAGAGGTGGGAGAACGGGGCTGCTGCACTAGCACGGGCAGCGGGGCCTGCTCTGGCTTCTGTTCCGGACCCTGAGACTGTCTCACTGGCTCAGGGAGAATTATGCTCCCTGTGGTTCCTAATCTTTCAGTAACCTAATTCTTTCTTCTTACTCCTTCAGCTTTCCCCAAATCCTTATAACCAACTTTTGTATTACGTTCCCTCTGTTTATAATATCTAAATGCTTTCTCTTTTCCTGATTCTGTCTGCAGTTCTATATGTAATTTTCAGCATTTGAACCCTTCAGCTAATCTAAAGCAGCTCTTTGAGCTTTAAAAGCCTGGGCAGCACCAGCTGCTCATTTCACAGAATCAAACCAACAGAATGTAAGGAAAAAAGTGCTGTCAAACTCCACTAAACTTTCAAAAGGATTGAAATTATTTAATGCATTGAAAAATATTCATAGTAGTGCCTCCTCATTTGTTTGACAATATATTGGTTATGAAAATATTTTACTGTGACAATATTCATGGTGATGAAATTTATTCAACAACAAAAAAATTCTTAAAAGCATTTTTTAAATCTCAGGATTATACAAAACTACCTGATTAAAAATAGGCACAATAATTCCTGAGTCTTTACTTTCAAAGTCTGTTATCGAAAGTCTAGCTCTACATAACCAAGTGAAATGGAGGATTGTGTAATTATCCTTTCACTGGGAGACAAAGAGCTTATCAGAGCAGGAAGGAACATCTGTATTCATTTGACTCCACACCCAGTTGGATAGATGTTTCATCTATGTTCTGTTTGAATACCCCCAATGATAGGGGTGTCATTACCTGCCAGTAGCCCATTCATTTGTTAGACAGCTTGGATTTCCAGAAACATACCCCTTTTATGGAGCCCAAGGAATGGATAAGACTGTAGTTTCCATTCATGGTTCTGGGTGCTAGTTATTCCATTTAGATTTTTAGAGTAGGTAGATTCCTTATTCTACTTAAAGCTCTTTAAACCAATGTAAAGAGAGCCACGATGTCGCCTTGCGAATTTCCCCCCGCCCCTCCGCCAGCCCAGGCAGCTCCAGCATCCTGGGGGAGTTCTCAGTGTCAGGAGGATGATGTGACCGTGAACTGAAGGCTTACCCCTCCCCTGGGAGTGATGAGCTTGAAAGCAAAGCAGGGATTCTCCTCACACATTTAAACAGGCTCCTTCGAAAGTCCAGCTTTGCCCCTCCTACGAAAAGGGCAAACTGAGAAAACTCCCAGCCACACATGAGGTCAGTCAGCTACACTGGCTCCTTCCTACCCTGCATAACCAAGAAAAACACACTTCTTTAAGAATAACTCATTCTTGCACATCATACTTGATAGTTCTCTTCCCAAATGTCCAATTCACCTTTTAATTAGCATTTATACACATTGCAGTAGAATAATTAAGAACTCACCTCTCCATCACTCCATTATCTTATTTTATTTTTTCACATTTATTTTCTAACATTATTATTCATTTTTGGACAGTATCTGATTTCTCTCCTCAGTGTTGTCCCTGCAGCTCTCCTACCATTTTTTAGCCACTGAAGCCTTCCTGTAATTCGGCCATTGCCTGCCTCTGAGCCTTTGCACATTTATTGCCATTTCCTGGAAGTTCTGGAGAAGGAGTGGCACAAGGAAGCCAGCTCCTCTTTCATCTGCATGAGTCTAATGAATTGTGGCTTCCTCAGGAAGCTTCAACTCAAGCTTGGAGACAAGGGGGTGGTTCTCCTGTTATTTACCCCTAAAGCAATCTGTTCTCCTTTGTAATTTTCATCACAAAGTGGGACTAAAATTTTATTTGTTTAATGTTCATCTCCCCCTGGACAATGAACTCAATGAGGGTAGAAAGCATGATGCCTATGTCATTCACCCCATCACTAGAGCCTTCGACACCCCAGACAGAAAATAAGGGCGGCGACCACTCCCAGTGTAACCATGGACAGACTGTACAACCTCAGCTTAATCAACAGTTACTCTTGGAGCATGGCCCAGAAACCCTCCATTTGGATCTACAGATGTGGAGAACATTGCTTCAGACTCACTCAGAGCAGAGATTCAGAATAAATGAACGGTGAGTTTAGTGTAATGTGGTCCAGACAATAGTTGAATATTTGAATGTTCCCCTTTCATTCAGTGCTTCTTTGGCCAAAAGTTAATAAAAAGAAAATACAGCATTTGTTTTGACTGCTATTCTATTAAAAAATTAAAAGTTCAGGCTTGTTTGGGGTTACAATTACCAGGTTGTCTTAATTTGTCCTCATTTTTGTGCACAGAAGAAATGGACTTCAAATTACAGATAGAGGGACTGTATAGTTTGTCTGCAGTAGCAGTCTTTTCAGATACTGAGAACTCTGGTTTTCATCTAATTCTCTTTTCTTTAAATATTCCTGGGATTGTTTCTCAAGTCCATTAGCCTTGTTTGGATAGTCTACCAGCCATATGTGCTCTGGGGTTTCAGATCTGACCACTATTTTATGTAGACAGCTACTTAGCAACAGCTTAGCACACTATTTATTTTGGTTGTTTCACAAAGAATAAATATTACAGTGTTCTAATGGTAGAACTTTTGTGCCTAGTGGGTTTGATAATAATGGCTAAGAAATATGCTGATAAATGTTGTCCATCCAGCCATATTAGTTTTTTTGCTTATAATCCATATCTTTTTAAGAGGCTCTTCTCAATATAAGAATGTACAGCTTATCTGCTTAATAATGTTATGGGTACACCAAACAGATTTTTAGAAGGGTCTGGAAGTTATATGAATGAAAGTTAGTGATGTTCAGCTGTGAAGAAAGACAAAACTGTGGCATTTGGGATAAAATGGATGGACCTCAGGTGATTATACTGAGTGAAATAAGTCAAAAGTGAAAGATTTCAGATGGTTTCACTCATCTGTGAAATAGAAATACCTGAGTAACAATCATATGCACAAAATAAGAGGAATAAAACTTGAACTCAGCAAAAAGAAGATAATGGTTACCAGAGAGAACAGGGGAAAAGGTGAAGGGGGTGGGGCATAAAGGTAGGTGGGGGATGGTCACAGGGGGGTGAAGGAAACAAAAAAATCATAGCGGTGTTGTAGAATCACGGGTAGTTTCAATGCTCTTCTATTTATATTTTCTGAGATTTCTACAATGAAAATATTTTTGTGACAAAAATAAAACTACATTTACAAAAGGAATAAAATTCTATTTTGTACCAGGGTTTAGTATGTATCAGCTGTGGAGAGAAATCCAAATTGTTCACTAGAATTATATAGCAACAAAGATACACACATACACACACACACACACACACACACATAAATACACACAATCCCATTATTACTCTCAGTTGTTGATAAAAATTCCACAGATTCTATAAGTGGATTTAATTATTAAAGCTTCCTGGCTAAAAATCATACATTTATTATATTATGTCATATATAAAATATACATTTACTAAATAGTTTATATATTATGTTACATGTAATATATTTGACATTATATTGAATTATATTAAATTATTATATTATATTATTTTATTAAATTATTATATTATATTATTTTCTATTTATATAGTAATTAATTAAATAAATATAAATTTATTTAAAATAAATATACAATATATTATATGTAGTATAATATATATTTATTATATTTTTGATAAATTTAATATAATGTACACTTGTTACAGTATACATAAATATTTTTATGCAAGAAGATTTAATAAAGTCCACTTAGTGGATCTGTGGGATTTTATCAATTATTGGGAGTATAATAAGGTCAAGTCACATTTCAAGACTGCCTGATTCTTATCTTGACCAAATAATTGAATATTGTCTCTGGTATTCTCAGGAATGAATAGGATGTTCTGCCTAATGAAGAGCGAGGGACCTGGGACCATCTTTCACACTTAGTCTGAGTGTTAATAGCACAGTTAATAACAACACAAGTGACTCTGGCAAAGTACCAATGATCCAACATGAAAAGGAATTTCCTTGTTACCTACTAATACTGGCGGGATGGCTACGTGCAAAGAAATAGACTAGCTGAGATAAGTGGGGACCCTAGGCACAGACAGGAGGTGATAAGCCTCGCAGGAGCAGCCCATGACTTGGATGTGGTGGGGAGGTGTTGCGGGGGGTGGGGGAGGTCAGGTAAAGATGAGAAGTTGGCAAAGGTAACAAGTATTTGTCAATAGACATAGTCAAGAAGGACTCCAGAGTTTTTGGCCTGAGCAACTGAGCGAAAAGGTAGTGACTTATATACTAAGATAGCAAAAACTGGGGAGAATCATTTTGTGCTAGGGAGAAGTTCTAGAATTCCATTTGGGTTCTGTTAAGTTGCAGTTGCATATCATACATCTAAGAGGACATGTCAAATAGGTATTTGGATGTGAATCTGGTGTTCAGGAAAGAGTTTGGAGCTGGAGATATAATCTTGGGAATTATCAATGTCTGGACTAGTGCCGACCAGAAGAAATACCATGCAAACCATGTATGTTTGCTAACAGCCATATGTTAAAAACTGAAAAGAAACAGGTAAAATTAATTTATTATATTTATTTAAATATACTTATAGCATCTTATTTTATCATATAGTCAATACAAAAATATTGATGAGTTATTTTACAGACTTTTGTCACTACTAAATTCTGAATCCCAGCATGTTATATTTATATCCAATTCAAATCTAAGAGCCACACAGGGCTAATGGCTGCTCTATTTGACAGTGCAAGTCTAGATGATAGTTAAGGTCATTGAACTAAATGGTGAGAGCCTGTGTAAGTGAAAGAACAAGTCCACGATACCCACGAACTGAGCGCTTGAGAACTCCAGCAACTAAAGGTCAGGAAGAAGCAGAGGAGGATGCCTGGTGAGAAGGAATCAGTATGGGGAGGTTCTATAACACGGTACGGGTGGTTACAAGGGTGTGGGCACTCATCAAAGCTAATTGAACTGTACACTTCAGATTTATGACTTCACTATGTAAACTATAACCCATTAAAAAAGTGTATTCTGAAAACAGTAGGGAGGGAAAGAGATAGAGATAGAGATGAAAGAGAAACAGAATCTATGAGAATGAATGAACCAAATGAAGAGGACAGTGAGGATTATGTGGAGTCCCAGAGAGAAATGATGCACTCTGTCCACTGCAGGTAAGAGATACGGGCTGAGAATTGGCCAAGAATGGGTACGGGGAAGCTCATATGTTTCTGCAATGAAATCAGATTTGGCAAAAAGATCTGAGATAAAAAGGAATTATGACATTACCTGACTCTTCTGAGTGGTGGCATTTCATAACAATGACAACACTGAATACTGAGCTAATCATAAAGTGACTTGACTCTTTTGAGAGATAGGGAGATAGGAAATGCGTATGTGTCAGAAGTGTGATAAAGGAGGAATATGGGGAATGCTAAAGCTATATGTTCTGTAAGAAATCATGATAATGTCCAAACCTTGGAAAACAACCAAGAAAAAGCAGTATAAGAAAATTATTTAGAATTTTAGACAAATATTTTTTTAAAAATTGAAAAAAAATTAACATGAGTACTTAGGGGGTAGAAACTTGGGAAAAAATTAAAGCTAATTGCAGAACTTTCTGGTTCTCCATGCACATATATAAATTTGATTGAAAATTAATGTCAAAAAAGACAATGAAAATAAGAAATGAAAGCAAAGTATAGAGCAGCACAGTGTAACAAAACTTTCTTTGATGATGAAAATTATTTCCAATATCTTAATTACCTGAAACCTGAATAGTATGACTGAGGATGAAATTTAAAATTTCATGAAGTTGTAACCAATGCACATTTAAATAGCCACATGTGGCTCATGACTCGCCTTCTTTCTCCTGCTTCATTCTTTTATCTGTCTCTACTGGCTCATTCCCAACAACCACGCCAAAAGGTAATTTATCCATCTTTTAAAAAAATGGTGCTTTGACCACCCCATTCCTCTGGGGCTACCTACCCAATTTCCTTTTCCTTTTATAGTAAAACTCCTAAAAAGAAGAACTCTTATTTTTTGCTATTTTTTACTAATTTAAAAAAATGTCTTACATCATTGTTCATTTTTGTACAATATTTGATTTCTCCCTCAGGTGTAGTCCCCATAAATCTCTCGCCACCACATCACCTGTGACCTGTCACCATAGTCCCTTGTGGTCTTCCCTCCCCTGCTCTGACCTCTCTCTCTCCCTCTCTTGCTATACGCCTCAGATCTATAGTTTGCCTGCAAATTCTGTCTGTTTTTCTGACCCTTCGTTCCGTTTTGCCCCCATAGGCGAGACCATCTGATATTTTTCTTTTTCCTTCTGACTTATTTCATTTAGCATAATCCCTTCCAGCTCCATCCCTGTGGTTGCAAATGGCATGAGTTTCTGAAAGAAAAACCCTATACCTACACTGTCCTACACAGCAGCCACTAGCCACATGTGGCTAGTTAAATTAAATAGAATGTAAAATTCAGTTTTACATTCTATTGTGTACATTAAATGTGGCTAGTCACATTTTAAACTCTCCATAACCCCAGGTGGCTGGTGGCTACTACATTGAATAGATACAGGGTATTGCTAGCACTACAGAAAGTTCTAATGGACAGCACAGAGGGAGGTGGAGTAAATGGTACAATTACTGGTTGTTTGGCAGATTTGGTGCTGAAGGATAAGAGATGTATCTTCTGGCTATTTCTTTTTTCTTGGTGGAATAGGAAGTCCATCAGCTGAGAGTGAGAATGAGAGGGGATGCTTCAGGGATGAGCCAAAAGGAAATGGTAGGAAATAATCTTTCCAGAGAGCAGGAACATAAATTGATAAGGGAAATAAAGAGTAGTGTTTCCTCCTCTTCCTTAACCTAATTATGAAATTAAGGGAAATTGGAATCACTGTGTTTTGTTTTAATATTGTTGTTGCTCTTCCCAATGTGGTTTTAAGCAGGCCATCCTTAAAATTGGCCAGTGTATGATGGGACAGGAGAATAAGCCAATTTCCCAGCTACTCTTCTTCCCTTATAATGACTTTGAGTTGAACTATGCTGAGAAATCTTCATCACCACGGCTGTGACCACAACCTACACAGCAGGAAGGAAGTGTGGGCCCTTCGTGGAGATGGTTTTGCAAAGATGAGGCATAACAACTTCCTCAGTCAAGATTCTTCTAAGAAATTGAAACAATTCCAAATTAAAGAAGAAAGGGAGATGGAATAAAGTGACCTGGAGGTGTCTCCTGGAACCCACAGAAATGCAGCTGGGCCTCAAAGACTTGAACCATACATTGCCTGGGGGGGAATAGAAAGCTCTCCTGAACCCAGGAAGAATCATATTTCTCTATCTCTTTCCCTTCTCCCCCTATAAATATGGCTTTTTACCTCAAGTTTTGCACAGAAAGCATTTTTCCCCTTTTCTCAGAAAAAAATAGGCTTTCTCTACAGAATTTCAGTATACTTGATGCATGGAGGGATGGTCATCTCTCCCAGTAGTCTTCATTCCAGTTACCTCAGAATAAGAAAAAACAACAGATTAATAAGAATATCTCAGTCTCAGTGTCCAGTTACTGAGAGAAGCTGAGTAGTCCTATCTTGATTCAAGTAACTGACTGGTGACAGGGTTGTGACTACAAAGTGGACTTCCAGGTCCATCCCCAGGGTATGGGCAGCTCTAGGAGCTCTCTGACTCCACCCTCTGAGAAGTCTTTCCTGTTCTATTACCTTCCTTAGTCACGCCTAAAGTGGGTATTAGAAATACTTCGTATTTCATATGTAAACCAAGTGTGATCTGCCTGATTCAGGAGGCCTCAGGGCATCTGCCTTCCATGCGTAAATACTGGTAACTCAGTATTAAGATCTTGACTCTGTTTTGTTCTTTATTTTTTATTTATATGTTTTTTACATCATCATTCTCCTCTCAGGTGTAATCCCCATAAAATTACCACCACTGAGACATCGTGTACCATCACCATCGTCTCTTGTGTTCTTCCCTCCCCTGTTTTGATCCTTCTTCCATCCTTCCCCTGGTGAATGTCTCCAATTTATAGTTTGCCTGCTAGTTTTGTCTTCATTTTTTCCTTGTTTGTTCCCTTATGTTTCTCCTAGAAGTGAAACCATTAATATTTTTCTCTTTCCTTCTCACTTATTTCACTGATCATGATCCCTTCTAGTTCCATCAATGTTGCTGCAAATGGCATGAGTTTATCTTTTTTGATTGCTGAATAGTATTCCATTGCTTATATATACCACATCTTCTTGATCCAGTCATCTGTTTTAGGGCATTTAGGTTGTTTCCATATTACTGATGGACTCAGCATATGAAACATCTCCATGGACTGCAGAAGAAACAATTACAAATGGAATTATCCTTGTGATCTCTTCCCTTGTGGGATCATAAGGAAAATTCACATGTGCTTTTCAAAACTTTGTCCCAGAAGTGAATGCATCACTTGAACTCAAATCCCACTGGCCAGAATTAGTCTGACAGCTCCACCTAACTACAAGGGGCTGGAAATTCAAGAAAAATTGAACTGTAAATGTCCTTATTCAGGCTCTACAGCCTCATATTGAGAGAACAACACTGTATGATGGGAACAGCCTGGCAGGGAATTTGTATACCTGAGAAACAAAATTTTGGTGAATTAATATTTTTGGGATTTAGAGATTTAATAGTTCACCTTATTCAGATTAATATAGCAACATAAAACAAGATAGGAGTAAGTGGAATAAGAGTTTATTTTCTCTCAAGCCATTATAATTCTAATCAAAATGCCAAGAGAATTTTTGGAAGATGATATGACACTCATGTGGAATAATAAAAGAGTAAGAATAGCCAGAAGAATTGTAAACAGAATAATGAGCAAGAACTAATTTTACCCAACATTAAGGCATTTTATAAACAAAGAAATTACAGGAAATATGGAAAGACATTAGAGAGAAAGGACAGGAAATAACGAAGATGTTAGTGGAGAATGGAAATTAAAAAAATAAGCCTAAATTTGAGAGAATATAAATAATTCAAAATGTTGTGGTAAATAAGCCATTGGTTAAAAATGCTGAAACACCTCACTTATGCCCAAATAGTTCCTAGGTGGAACAATAACTTAAATAAAAAGCAAGCGCATAACAACACTAGAATAAGCACTGGTAATTTTTTTCATAATTTTGAGTTGAAGAATGCCAAGGAATATGAGAAAAAAATAACAAACATATAAAAATAAAAACTTGAGAATACCACATACAAGGTATATATAAACCACAGTGTAGGAAAAAATGTTTGCCATTTATGTAACAGAAAGGGGGTTAGCTTTTGTAATATACAAAGAGATCTGAAAATCAGAAGGAAAAAAATGGATAATTCAATGTAGCAAAAAAATGCCAACCAAACAAACAAAAAAAACCCAACATTCAAATAGAAAATTATGAAAAGAATTTTTTCAGCTTTTTTAAGAACTGTAAGTTCAAACTAGATAGCAGTTTTCACTTAGCATACTTGTAAATATAAAATTGTGTTCATACTCAAGGGTTTGGGAACTAAGGACTCTCACATATTCTTAATGGGATGTAAATTGCTACAACCTCTTTGGAAAGCAATTTGGCAATAGCTATTAAAATTTAAAATGCACATTTTCTTTAACTCAGCAATTCCCCTTCTAGGAAATTTTCCCACAGAAACACTTATACCAGGAGGCAAATATACTGTACAGTACAAGCACAACATGATGACATTATTTGTGGTTGTAAAAAGCTGGATAAAATTTAAATGCCCACCAAGAAGGTATTAAATAAACTACAGTGACTCTGCAAGTTGGGATACTGCATAGCTGTTCAGAAGAATCAACACAATTATCTGTACTGATTAGAAAAATATCCAAACTAAGTAGTTTTAAGTGAAAAAGTTAAGGTAGAATGCAACAATATTGTAAGTGAAAATTTTAAGGACAATCTATACTTACATACATACAAACTTCTAGGAAAAAGAGAAATAATATTATGATTATTTTTAACTATAATTACATTACCTATGAGGGTTTGGTAAAGAGGTAGGCTTTTACATTTCCCTTTGTTGTTTTGTGTTGAAATTTTTTAATGTGTGCATGAATACCTTTACAATAAAAAACAAAATTTAAATCCTTCATCCTTCCATGCAAATGTCATTCCATATTTATATATGTGAGTTTTGAATCTAAAAAGCTATTATCAAAATACCAAAAAAAGATGACAAAATTAAGCATTTAGCATATCATTAGTGAGCAAACTAGGTTATCAAAGATAATGAAAGGGAAGTGCAACAAACTTCAGAACATGTGAAAATCCCAGGTTTAAATGGAAGCCTTCCTCTAGCAACATCCCAAAAGAATATCAATAATGGGGGGGGGGGATGATAAAGGCACAAAATGGAGTAGAAAAGGACACAAGGGACCACAGAGATTGGGCACGGGTGAATTGGTGGTGGGTTACCCAAGAGGAATACAAAATGTAAAAGATATAAATAGCAAGAAATATATATATATATATTTGAAAAAAAAAGAATATCAATAATAGCAGTATCTCATAGTCGCTGAGCCATAGCCACGGTGCATTTGTGACTACTTGAGCACTTTCATGTGAATTATCCCACTGAAGCCCCATGTGGTAGGTGGGTTGGGTGATTGGTCCCATTCTACCAATGAGGAAACCAAGAGTCCGAGAGAGAAATTAGGAAATATCCCAAGAGATTCTCGGCTTGAGTTCCTGCATTTGTATTATCCTTCCATGGGCTTCCATATCCACTCTGTGTGTGCTCAGAGAAGTGACTTACATTCCCTAACAACAAAATCAGGATAGAGACGACACAAGGTTCTATCAACCCACCCACAGGGTTACCGTGGGGTTGAGAGGCTCTAACACAGATGACAGGTGACAAAAGGGGGCAATGAGGCAAAGCAGGGCAGTGGAAAAGTACCCCAAAGTAGAAAAAGCACCCCGGGAGCTTTTGAGAATGGTGGAGACCCCCCAGTAGTCCTAATTCAGTGCTTAGCACAGGATGAATTCTCAATAAGCATTGGTGGTGTTGTGGCCACCAGCCCCTGTACTATAGAATCACCTTGCCTGTCCTATCTTAATCTTTCTGTGCTCTTATTCTGTCTCTGACCTCTGCCTACGCCCACTGCACTCTTGAGAATCTCAAGACCGAAATGAGACCCCAGACACCCAACACTGCAGGAGCCTGTGGCTTCATTAGAAATAAAGGAAGGGCCTCCCTGGTGGCACAGCGGTTAAGTGCTGCGTGTGGACCTATAGGCAGAGTTCGACACCCCAGCCGGGAGATTCCCACATGGCGCAGCAGACCTCTCCTGCCTCGCCCGCTACTCCCCTCAGCAGTGTTCTTCAGTAGATCTACCTGTTCTGCTCCCCACTCTGTCTCTGGTGAACCGTCTCGCGGCCCTACATCTCTGACCTGTACCCCAGCTTGTATGCATAAATAAATAAATCTTAAAAAAAAAAAAAAGAAGAGGAGGACTACGCTCCAGGTAGATGGCCCAAAGGAGAGTTTCTCCCGACAGAGCTATCCTTTCCTTCTTAACTCTTCTTGCTGTCGCTCTGCTTTCCTTTATTCCACCACCAGGGTTCATTCGCTGTGGGGCTGGTCACCGCAGCTTGCGGAGTTCTTCCTTCTGGTAGCGGAATTCTGAAATTTGTGTTGTGTTTTTTGAAACAAACAATTCAAGACCCACCCTGAGCATCCTGGTGCGTCCAATGGGTCCGGGCAGGTCACCAGGCACCTGGGCGTGGGTAAGGGGGCAGGGGAAGGGGGCGGGGGGGGGCCCCATTCTTCTTCCTGGAGGAAGTTCTCCTTGCTAGAGTTGGCGCCGCAGTTAATTGTTGATGGACTATCGGCAAGCTGCTGCCTTTTGCTCTCTGCTTTTCAGTACAACAGCCCTGCCCTCTGCCACAACTTTTTGCTATTCACTATTACTAGTTATTAGCTTTTATTATTTAAAAAAATTGTTATTATTTTTGTTATTAACTTTTCATTGTTGTCACAAGTGGCAGTTTTCATTCTGTTTTCCATCACCAGCCCTGTCCTGCCCTGAGATGACTCTTCAAGCATCTGGGTGGGTTAGGGGCCCTGCCATCAGTTCCAGAATCTTCCTCTGCGTCCCTTTCTCCTGTATTTGTCTAACTGCAAACTGTAACTTTATAAATTCTTGGCCTGCACCACCCATGAATCTGTGAGTTCTCAGAGTCAAGTTCCAGGTTTTCTTGATCTGGGTCTCTCAGTGCTTGGCCACCACCTGGCAACTGGTCCTTGCTAAGTGAGCAAGCGGGTCCAGTGCTGGCCATGTACAGGGCTCTGCCAATCACCCCCAGGAACTTATTCCTCTTAGCAAGCAAGATGTCGGCCAGACACATGGACTAACTTACTCATTCAATATACTAAAATAATTAGTGATAATATTAATGATATTATTTATTATGTTATTAATATCATTAACTATATTATTACTAATGGCAATTAGTATTAATAAACTATATTATTACTAATGATAATCAGTAATAATATTGTTCTGGGTGCTGAGGCTATCATAGAAAACAAGACGGTGTCCTCCTCCTTGATATAGTGAAGTTTTGAAGGAGCAGGGCCTAGTGGGCAAAGGCTGACAGCCGCAGAGCTGGCAGGCATGAGCTGGCAGCCCCAGGAGAGGTGTGGAGAAAGAACAGCGCTGTGGTCACTTCACACCTCTGGGTGACAAAAGGGGGAGATGCAGAAAAGTACTCCAAGTAGAAAAAGCACCCCAGGAACTTGTGAGAGTGGTGGAGAGCCCCTAGAAACCCTCCAAAAAGGAAACCAGCACCTTAACAACAGGCTCTTCCCTTGGACCACTTCCTGCTGTCGGGAGTGCCTCTTGCAATAAACCTGCGCTTGTGACCTTCAGTCTGTGTGTCGGTGATTGTTCCTCAATCGGTTGAACACAAGAACCCGCCCGACTGGCAACAGTATGAATGGGAAAGAGACAGACGACAAATACGTAAGGGGAAAGTTAACTCAAATAGCAATGCATTCTAGAAAAGAAAAGTAGAACAAGGTGAACAGAACAGAATGACGGAGGGAGCAAGCGGTTACTTTACACTTTGTGGTCAGGAGAGAACTCGGGGGAGGTGACCTTTAAGCTGAGAGCTGAGTGACACATCCAATCACACAAAAATTGGGGGGTACATCAAATGGAAAGTCCTTGGCTGGGGAGCAGTCTCCGTTTTTACTGCCAGGGAAAGGGACTAGGTGTCCAGTACACAGTTTCACCAGATAAGGTCAGAGGCAGGTCACTGCTGGATCGGGAAAGGCCTCTCAGGTCATGACAAAGTGCCTTGATTTTGTTCTGCCCACAACAGAAAGCCACAGAAGGGTTTTACATCAAGGAGAGAGCTGATCTGATTTAATATTTTTAGATTACTCTGGCTTCTGGGCAGAGGGTAAGAATAGAAGCAATATCGGGTTATCACAGCAGTCGATGAGATGATTGCAGCTTGGAGCTGGAGATGGAGAGGGACAGGTCAAGGGTTTAGGCTGGCTTGGGGGGCTGTGGCAGGCCTCGGTGATGGGGCACATGAAGGGGACGTGTGAGACGAGAGGAGTCAAGAATACCATCAGATTGTGGTGAGTGTGCACTGCAGTGCCACTCACTGAAGTGCTGAAGTCAGGCTTGAGGGGTGCAAGGTGGAGAGGAGCCAAAAGTTCTGTTTGGGGCATCTCCATTTGGAGGTGCTATCAGACATTCAAGGAGAGAGCACAGGCAGCTGTTGGGCCCACTGGCCTGAAGCAGAGGGGTGTGTCAGAGTTGGAGCTTCTGAATGACATTCAACAGTGGCATAGAACAGATAAGTGGGGAAATAACTGGTGAAAGAGAAGGGGAGAATGCAGGGGGGAAAAGGGAAGAGGAACAGAGAGAATGGAAGGAGAAGGAAACAAAGCTCAGGACTGCTCAAAAAGGAGAGTAAGAAACAGTGATTCAGGAGGGGACTTCAACCCATAAGTCCACCCAGGAGTGCGTGTGCTGTAGAAGCTGAGAGAAGAAAGTGACAGAAGAAAGTGCTGAGGGATCAAGTCAGATCAATGCATTAAGTAGCTGGATTTAGCAACGAGGACTTCGTAAATAACTGGATCAGTGGCATGACGGGGGTAAGTTCCGCTTCAGTGAGTAGAGAGGATGAGGCCGGAGAACTTGGAGGCAGTGACTGTGGACACCTCTTTAGTGAGATTTGTCGTGGAAAAACACGTCAATAGCAAGAGTGTTATGGTGAAGGAAGAGGATTCTGCTTTTGTTTTTAAGGTGTTAAGATTCCAGCTCTTACACTATTGAGCTAGAGAGAGGCTGGTGGCCAGAGGGGGCCACGAGAAGGTGAATGGGGTGGCATTCAGGTGTAAGTGCGGTCAGGGTGGGCCTGAGGGGAGTCTGGTCACACATTGTACCCCCCAGGGAGCTAGAGTGTGCGGCAGGGGCAGGCCAGATGAAGTCTGGGAACTGGGAGGAAGGTGCCTGATAGGTATGAAGAGGGGAGAAAGCAGGTGTTGGAGCTTCAAGGGGGGGAAACAGTGGGGGGTGGGTAACGGCCAAGGAGGGGAGAGGTGGGCCGCTGGGCATTGTGGAGACCTCATAATGCGTGGGTTTTCTACAATTTGATCTTGTTATTTTTAGCTGCTCTGAGGGCTAACAGAAGATTCCAAGGCAGCACTTTCGACCAGAAGCAAAGAGTGGGGTGTAATACCTGGCGGGGGAGGGAAAGAGCTCTTTGGAGGCCAGCTGGGAGGTAGGGGAGCTATCTTCAAAGTAACCACATTTCTTCAGAGTCCTGTTCTTTCTTCCTCTTCCACAATATAAGCCAGTTTTTGTTCAGATGTTCACCCAACTCACAAGAATCTCAGGAATGATAAACCGACTCATCTGTAGCTGCAGAAGTGCTGCTGTTCCTTCTTTTTTTACTTTTATTAATTTTTTTCATTTTCTTAAATTGTTCATTTTCATACAGTATTTGCTCTCTCCCCTCAGGTATAGTCCCTGTAAATCTCCCACCGCCACAGCACCTGTGAACCATCACCAGAGTCCCTTGTGTTCTTCCCTCTCCTGTTTTGATCCCTTTCCCTCCCCTTCCCCTGCTGTACGCCTCAGTTCTAAAGTTGCCTACACGTTTTGTCTTTTTTTTTTTGACCCTTTGATTGGTTTCCCTGTATTCCTCCTATAAGTGATATCATCCGATATTTTTCTTTTTCCTTCTGACTTATTTCACTGAGCATAATCCCCTCCAGCTCCATCCATGTTGCTGCAAATGGCATGAGTTTATCTGTTTTGATTGCTGAGTAGTATTCCATTGTGTATATGTACCACATCTTCTTGATCCAGTCATCTGTTTTTGGCTATTTAGGTTGTTTCCATACATAAAACAGTCAGCACACTTCAATCTTCTGATGATGGTTAGTCACTAAGGTACAAACACAGGCCCGGGGCCCAAAGTGTACCAATTAGATGGGAGGGAAAGACCTCTTTTTGGGGAGCTTCTATTGTTATGCTACAGATAACAAGGTAGAGAGATGGAAATAGTTGGGGGTCCCAATGACATTGTTAAGTCCCTGAATTAACCAGCCTTGAAGCTTATTTGAGAGAAGTCCCATGTATTTAAATTCAGCTTGAATCAGGGTTTCTGTTACAGCAAAAGTAGCCTCTTGCTTTTAAGGTATGTTGACCAATGCTCACCTTGCTCCCAGGTAAGCACACCGTCTAGCACAGTGAGAGCTGTGTCCAGGACACTGCGGCAAGGTCGCTGGCAGGCTTCTGCTCCCGCTGGCTGAGTTTACCCAGAGGCAGATAGGCTCTGTCCACAAACAGTTCTGCCAGTTACACATCTTTTGGTGATTCCATAAACCAATGAAATATGAGTTGTATAAACTCCAAATGGAATACTTTTCATAAATAGGAAAGGGAAAGTAGCTTAAAAAAAATCTTACAATGTGTTGTGATAAGACCTGTAAAATAATTGGGAAATATTGTTTCAGCTAGAAGAATTCTGAACACATGGAGCTTCCTGTCTTTTCATTCTCTCTCTGCTTCCAAGATGCTGTGGCTGGAAACCATAGACACAGAATCAACTTTTACTTTTTAACTTTCTGTACAGAACTTCAATCTGTACAGAGTCACATGAGTAAAGCAATGGATTTGTCCTTTCAAAATATTGCCAAATGAAAATATACTTATGTTTTACTCTAATAAAATAGAAATTTCCCATTTTTGCTGTTGCCCTGCTTTTCCCAGCTTTAACTGAGTATGCAACTAACTGTCAGTCTGGGGACTTCTGACCTTTCATTATCTTTTCTTATGTGTGTGAATAAAAATGTTGCAAATTAGGACTGAATTGTTGATAAGAAAATAAAAATTAAATAAAGCTTTTTCTCCCTAAGAACAATGAATATCTTGTCTTTTTATGACAATTTATGCTTTACAAAGACTTTTTAGTTTCTTTGCTTCCATGCCATGACCTATGGAGAAATCATTTATTCCCACATTCACGTGAGGAAACCAAGATGGAGACAAAGAAACTGCTTGACTTCAGATGACAAAGCTGGTAAGAAATAGCATCTGTTTAAATGCCGAGTTCCATGGTGCCTCCATCAAATGATTTTTGCTTTTCTCGAGGTTACAGAAGACAATGAAAACAGACGGATCATAGCCAAAGGTACTACTTCTGCCAGAATGCAAATGTGTATTTGTTTTTTACATTTTAACAATATAAATAAATCCAGTTTTAAATAATGGAAATAAAAGTCCAAGAAGCAGAGTGAGGGAGGAAGAAGACCCTCCCAGCGCGTTGGCAGCTCCCATAGAAGGTCAAGGTCATGTGGGAGAGGGCAGCTACCTCTCTTGCCCACTCCACTGGGTCTATTGGAAGATTGAGGCCCATTGTTTAAACTCTCTGGGCTTTGACCCTGTGTCTTATAAATTGGGGAGATAATATATAGACACTGTTATCACAATTTAAAAGGTAGCATTTATCAGCCCCTTAAAACAGCAGCTGATGGAGCTGTCATCACCGTCATCATCTTCGTCCTCCTCCCCCCCATCACTAGTGAGACTGAAGTAATCGCAGTGCTATTTAATGCGGGAGGGGCTTGCTGGGTGCCTCTTGCTTCACAGATGTTGGAGCCAGCGATTAGGAATCAGAACAGCACTCTCCCGAAGGATTCATCAGATCTGTTAGACTCTGCTAGTTTCAGAACTCTTCATTCTTATGCTGAGCATTTGGCCTCCCTGAGTTTTTTAGGCAACATTCTTAAAATCTGTAAGAGCTATCACCTGCACTTGAGGCTTCCAAGAATGGGAAAACGAGTCTCTTTGTGGCAGAACGACATGCTTCCTGGATTCCTGCCCATTTGGTCAGTAATTTTGATTCTCTGCTGCTCTGGAGGCCCCAGGAGCCTCCACCTTACACAGAGCCAGGGAGAAAGTGGCAGCTGGGGTTCTGGTTCACAGATGGGCTGAGCAGCCCCCTGTGTGTGAGCCCCTGGGCCCAGCTCCCTCCACTGTCATGTGTATGTACCACCTACCCCCAATCCTTCCCTCCAACTGCTTCCACCCCAACATGATGACATGATTTGTAGTTTGCAAGGATTCCATAATATGCAGCTGGTACCACAACCTTGTAAGGAGTTATAACTACCCCATTTTACAATTATAAAAACCAAATAGCCTATGACACGGAGGCAAACCTTAGAAGTCAGCCCAACCCAGCCCTCTTTTTGCAGAAGAGGATGTTGAGGTCTTTAGAGGTGTACTGGTTTGTTCAAAATCACAGTGACTGTGACAGTGAGTGATGACAATAGGGGCAACTTGACCAGATGTGGCACCAAAGACTCTGCATTTATCTTCTCCTGTTGTTCTCACAACCTTACAAAGTGACTTACAAGAAATTTACATCACTTTCAAGATGAGGAAACTGCATGGCTTAGAGTTTCAGGTGCAAGTTCAGTGCTGCCCCGTTCCCCAGTGAGGAGCCCCCTGGGAGTTCTCTTTCCAGTCCTGACTTCAAGGCCATCCATATGGGGGAGTTGGCTACCAGTGGGGAGGGAGAGGTGAGTAAAGCCTGCTGGGGACAGAAGGAGTCTGGGCAAGGGCACAGGTGTTGGGGAAGCAGGTGAGCCCCAGGGAAGCTTGGCTAAGGGCGAGTCTGGGCTGAGCTCAGTGAAATCTTCAAAGCCACCTGCAGCCGCTTACTCTGACCACCGGGATTTCTTCTAGCAGCAACACAGTTATGAATGAGGCTGAGCTTCAGTGAGGGCCAAAGATATCAGGCCAGAGATATCTTAGCAGATTTTTTTTTTTTAAACATAAATGCACATACTTTGAAAGCTATGAACAGGTAAGACAAAGGTTGAAAGGAAACATCTACTGATGATTTGAATTTTCACCAAGAGTAAATCAGTGCTCTCGGGAATGACTGTGCCTCCTGCCCCCAGAAGACATCTGGCCACATCTGGTCACACAGCAGTTGGGGAGTGGGGAGCGGGGACCAGGGGATCAACTGATAAATGGTGGAGAGAGGCCAGGCCTTGTGAGATGTCATAAAACACAGGCCAGATCCCTTCAGAAAAAGTAATCTGGCCCAGAATGCTTCGCTGCTGAGACCGGGGACCCTGGGGAACGAAACTAAGCTGCACGTAAACATTTCAGAGAAAGGGTGAGGTTGGGCAAACGACTCTGGAACGTAGATTATGAGACTTGATTTGTAGGCCTGACTTAGTGATGACTGGTTGGGACCTTGGAGAAAGTCATTTCCTCCTGAAACTAGAGCAAACAGGTGACAAGACCAGATTCCCCCTGGGGTTGGCTGGTGACTCACAGGAAATAGCCAGCGACTTGTGCAGTGTTGTCACACTATGGTTTGCCCAGGGGCCTCAAAGATTTGTGTGCTGTTTTGTTTGGTAGCAATTCAGCTCTTTTCTCCTCCACTTCCAAGGGCAACCCATTAAGAAACATAAGAAAATATAGAATCATGGTCCCTTGTGTTCTTTTCTATTCCATTTTGTGTGCTTTTCCTTCCCTCCCCACCCCCCTCCGCTGATTGTCTCTCTCCTATTTGGTTTCCTTATAGTCCTGTTATAAGTGAAACCATTCAATATTTTTCTTTTTCTTTCTGGCTTATTTCACTGAGTATGATCCCCTCTAATTCCATCCATGTCATACAAAGAGAAGAATTACCCTCTCAGCCTTTAGAAAGAAGGTTTATTCTAGAGATCACCAGATACTGAACCCACCATTCTGAAAATGAGAAGGAAGTAGAGAAGCTGGAGTCCCTGCTTTCCCGCTCCCTCTTTTCTTTTTCACTTCCCCGTAGTGCAGTGGAAGCTTATGACTTTGGGTCAGAAATGGAGTTGAAATAGTAGGAACTCTATTGTTTGACTTGGCATTAGTGTCTAACTTATTTTTTAATTTTTATTTTTAATTGTGGTAAATTACAAATAACACTAAATTTACCATCTTTACCATTTTTAACCATACAGTTGAGTAATGTTAAGTGTATTCACATTGTCGCATATAACCAATCGCCACAACTTTTTCAGTTAGCAAAACTGGAAGTCTATACCCATGAAATTATAACTCCCCATTTCCTCTTCACCTCAGTCCCTGGCAACCATTATTTCACTTTCTGTTTTATGAATTTAACTTCTACAGATGTATGGAATCACACAGCATTTGTCCTTCTTTGACTGCTTTGTTTAGCATAGTGTAATGTCCTTTAAGACTTATTCAAGTTGTAGAATGTGTCACAGAACCCCCTTCCTTTTCATGGCTCAATAATATTCTACCATAAGAGTTGCCACGGTTTGTCTATCCATCCATCAATCCCTGGGCACTTGGATTGCTTTCACCTTTTGGCTACTATGAATAATGCTTCTATCAACATGACTGTGCAAATCTCTCTCCAAGACTCTGTTTTCTATGTCTGAATCTGTTGAGATTCCCTCCCTTTTGTTATAAAATGGAGAAAAGAACACTTGTCTTGAACACCTCCCAGGGGCCAACAGCAGTTGTTCCCCCCAGAGCAGGAAAGGGGAGGGTAGGGAGGAGCAGCCCACACTGGAAATGCTGGGTGGGACTAGTGAGGCCTTGGGAGTTGAGAAGGACTGAGGTCTGCGTCTGTTCCCACAGGATCACCCCCCGCCACCAACCCTCTGAGTCCTCCAGCCCAGCCCGCCCTCACTGCCGCCTGTCTTTGGTTTGATTGTTTGGTTTCTCTGCAAGTCTCTTTTTCCTTTTCTCAGCCTGGAAAACGTCTACCACTTTTAAGCATCTCCTAAAGCAAGTGTTCTGCCTATAGGACCTCTATCCGAGACCTCAGACATGTTTTGCTTCAGACTATGAATTAAAGCCATTCCAACCTAAGTAGCAAATATCAGATTATTCCCATGCAATGCATTTTATTTATAATTTCTATATTGCAAATAAAGAAGTATTGGAAAGCAACTCTCTCAAAAGTATAGTGTTATAAATTTCTACTTCATGAGACTAAATCCAATCCTGGTGGGCAAAAAGAGCCATTTATTAAAGGCCCCCTGTGTCTCCCTAGAACTCAATTGACTCCTAGGAGACTTGGGTCAGTAATTGTAAACTTTCATAAGCCTTTGACCTCTCTCCTCACTGGGACATAACAATGACAATAATAATTTCCATGCTGAACCCTTGACAGTTTACAAACCATTTTCATATATATTGTCCTATCTAATTTTCACAATCCTATGAGACAGACAGGGATGGTGCATTTATTTCAGAGATGAATACATAAGGATGCAGAAACACAGCCAGGATGCAGAAGAGTCGACATCAAATCATGTTTTCTATTTCTTGTTCCCATAACCTTGATACTCCACCAAGTGGAGAAATGATGGGGTGATAATCTGGGGGGTCACCAAGGTCACATTTGGTAGCTCCCAAGTAAATGAGAGAGGGGATTGGAGTGACTCAGTCTCCTTAATTACTAGGAGTTCTAACTCACCATACAGCACATGGGCATAGCAATGCTAATGTGTGCCTATCTGCTCAGAGAACAGATAGGAGCAGATATTGAAATATGAGGAAAAGGAACATGTAAGGTCTCATTGATTATAAACTAGCATTGTCAAGCAAATCTTGGAATCAATTAAATTTGTTTGGTGGCCCCACTTTAAAGGGTCACTTTCAGATTTGTAATCTGAACTTTGTCAACATGCTCTAACTATTAGCAAAAAGAGAACCAGTTTTTTGTTGTTTAAAATGACGCATTGACCTGCTGGAAGAATAAGGACTGTAGAACTGCCATTAGAAAAAGTTCATGCTGTGAGAAAAATATAATTATGGCAGCTCTGAAGATGTGACCTTTAATTCCTCTGGAATTAAAGGATGTGAAAGGATTTAGCCACATCGCAAATGTTCTTACTTCTGTTTGTTTCTGTTCTGCTCCATTCATTACAACTAACTACCCACATGTAAATAAATAGTAATGTAATCAAAGCCTGTGTGCTAGCATATTAAAATGCTTGCTTCTCCGCTATCACCTTAAATTCCTCTCCCTCAGCCTTTTACATTAAAATGACGACTTGTTTGTGTTCTCCTAGAGCATAGAAGCATCATTTTCTTTCTGCAGAATGTCAGGAGTAACACTTTATAAAGGGGTGGCATCTACACATTTCTGTGTCTTAAGAGGAAGTGTTCAGATTTGAGAAAAATGAAGTTGTCGCTGGAAAAGGGACAGGTCCTGGGGCCCTCAGTTTGATTCCAAACAACCCAGGAGGAGCTGCTCCACCCATCAGGAATTGGGGTGATAGACTGAGGGGTACTGCTTACAAGTTGGGAAAGGGCTTTTGAGACCCTCCGGTCAAGATTTAAAAGAGGATGCATGGACACTGGTAGGGCAGAGAAGAAGTCAGCATTCATTGATTAGCACAAGAGGAAGGAAAGAGCTCCAGGGAG
The DNA here is from genome assembly GCA_004024925.1 of Scalopus aquaticus. Lineage (NCBI taxonomy): Eukaryota > Metazoa > Chordata > Mammalia > Eulipotyphla > Talpidae > Scalopus > Scalopus aquaticus. Next base: position 13,896 of record PVIJ01014056.1, on the reverse strand, counting down.
ACCTCTCTGGGCAGGCGAGACTCTCCAACGTGCCAGGACTGGGGTTCTATATAGGTTTTAGGGTTGGGGTTTGAGAACGAAGGACTAACACTTTACTGGCTGAGAGAGCAGGGAGGGTGGGCTTGGCTAAAGTCCATTTATCCATTCAGAGTGGTCCATCTATTGTTGCCAATTGTGAGCAGTAGCCAATTGCAGCTCAGAGTCATGCAGGGCCCGTGGCCACCTCCAAGGGAAGCTGTGTGCCTGCAGCTCTGGTTTGAACTGGTTTGGCCTCAAGGTCTGCAACTTTTCTTCTACAGCATCCAACTTGAAAGCTGTAAAGCGACAGCTCAGACACACCCAGGCTGGGAAAAATCAGTGATAAAAACAACGGGTCAAAGGAAACTCATGGCAGGTGTCTAGGCCTAGAGTCATCAGGTTCTCTCGACTTTTTGATGACCCATCTGTGGGAACAGCCAAGTTTTGTCCTTGAGTCCTTTCCTGTCCTTGTCCCAGTCCCTGTTCTGTCTTAAATCCCACAAGTTTTCTTTCAGTGTAACGGAAATCTTTTTCTAGATTCCCGGATGATTAGAATCCACACACACACACCCCCGCCCCCACCGGCATGATCTGTGAGGGCTTGCTGCTCAGATGAAGCTGAATGTTGCAAATTAAGTGCAATTGCTCTGCTTGTGAAAGCACCAGGGCCGGGGGGCGGGGAGTGCTATGAAATTGGCCATGGACATGCCTTTAATGCCTGAGACCAACACCTACCTCAGGGTCACGGGGAGTCAAGTCTGGTTGCGCCACCGGAATTTTTGACAATGTTTGAAGACATTCTGTGTTGTCACAACTAGGGAAAAGAGGTACTACTGCATGTAGCTAGAAGAGGCCGGAACATTGCTATCCACCCTACAATTCACAGGAGAGTCCTTCCAGCCTGTACAAGTTTGCTCCAGTTGCAGTAACAAAGTTCTACAGACTGGGTTCAGACAACAGAAATTTGTTTTCTCACAGTTCTGGAAACTGGAAATCTGAGACTTGGTATGATCAGTGTTGGTTCCCTCTGAGGACAGTGAAGGAAGCTTCCCAGGCTTGCAGATGACTGCCTGTCTCTTCACAACATCTCCCTTTTGTGTGTCCCTGTGTCCAAATTTCCCTTTATAGGGCTATGGTGATGATTCACGGGTGACGTGGTGATAGCCGATTGATGGGGATGATACCTGAGGGGAGAAATCAAATATTGTACAAAAATGAACAACGATGTGTAAGAAGATTAAAAAACAACCTCCCTCCCCACAAATTTCCCTTTTTATAAAGATACCAGTCATGGTGACTAGTGGGCCTCCCTAATAACCTCATTTTTACTTAATTACCTCTCATAACCCTACCTCCAATATAGTCATGTTATGAGATGCTGGGACTTCAAGATATTTGAGGGAACACAAGTCCACAAATAACAGCCTAAATAAAGTATCAATAATGCAGAGCTTGCTTAACCTTCTGCTTTCCTCTTTCAGCTCTTATTTGGTAAATCTTTGAAACAGCATTTGCTAAGAAAAAAGATGGGAATTGTCATTTATCATCAAGATATAATCACTAATCATGCAGTGATGGATACGTAGAAGAAGTTTCACAATGATTAGATAACATTTTACTTTCATTCCACCTCTACTACCAAATAAAGAGAAGCCTTTATTTTATCATCTATTTTCTTTTGTCTCTGGCTTTTTAAGTGTCTCCACCTTTCAAATGACTTGCATATTTGAGGCCAATTCCCAGATATTATTCCCATGGGATGCAATCATCTGTGTCATATATAACAATAATGGTAGTAGGATAATAAAGGCTATCTTTTTAAGCAGTTTTAATTTGTGATGAACCAAATTACATTTTATCAGTATTTATGGTAAAATGTGATGTTAAAATATGAGTTTCTGGGCTAGTGACATGTGGGTTCACATCCCATTCTGTCATTACTGTTGTGTAACCTTGGGAAAACGAATTAACTTCTCTAAATCTCTGATAGTCTCCTAACTGGTAAGCGTATCTATACTATAAGTTGAACTACTTGATAATTAAGTGAAATAATGCAGGAAGTGAGGTTACTTTAATGTCTGGCCAATAAAATGTAGCCACTAAACATAAGCTGTTGGTATTATTATTTAAGAAAGAGAGGAAAATGAATTCATTCTGTCATGGCAGTGGCAATGATTGAAGCACTTTCAGTGCTCTTTGCAGTGGAGATGCAAATACGTTACGATTTTTGCAGCCTAGTGAAGAGGGAGGCAAATAACTAGCAACAGCTGTGCATGAAGTGGAACTACCCATAATCCTCTCCAGGAGCACAAAGAAGGATTTATGGAAAAGACCTTTGGGGAAATGATTAGAAAATATCTGTAGAAATCTGAAGTCATCACTTTGATTCATCCAAATGTGACAGGCTTTACATCAGCAGCTCTTTAAGATTCTTTGATGACAAAGTCATCGCTACAAGAACTAATACAGGGTTTTCAAATATTAATTGAAAAAAATGCAAAGAGAGGAAAGAACATTTTTAAAGTTAAATAATAATGTTTCTGTGAAAAGACAAATGAGTTAACATGAAATGATGATGAATTATTTCCAAATATTTATAGATGAACTAATTAATAGGAACTTTTAAATGTTCATTCAACAATCAAAGAGAAATAAGAAATCCCACTCCTGCTACAAAGATGGTAGAAGTGAAAAACTTAAGATGAGTTTTTCTAGTCACATTATCTTCAGAAACAAAATAAAAGTGAAAGAAACTGCTGAAGTATAATAGTGATGAAAGTGTTTTGTTCACAACTATTGTATTATTATTGTTTAGAACCATGGCACCAAAATAGTTTCTGAAGAAACTGTTGATAAATTAGTTGCTAATCAGCCAAAAGATAATAAATAATAAGCCAAGATGAGTGGAAGAAGTCACCTTTAAATATCTTTACATTAGGGGCCTCCCCGGTGGCGCAGCGGTTAAGTGCTGCGCTGTGGAGCTGTCGACAGCGGCGACGCGAGTTCAACACCCGGCCGGGGAGAGTCCCACATGGGGCGGCAGACCTCTCCTGCCTTGCCCGCTGCTCCCCTCAGCAGTGTATTTCTGATCTGCCTGTTCTGCTGCCCGCTCTGTCTCTGGTGAACCCTCTCGCCGCCCCATGCCTCTGGCCTGTACCCCAGCTTGTATGTATAAATAAAAAATAAATCTTTAAAAAAAAATCTTTATATTAAAAAGGAGTTTGTAATAGCATGTTGGATATACAGAGAATTTCCTTCAGATCTCTGGGAACTCATGTTGGATCATTCAATAATTAATTTGACAAGCATGTGCTGAACCCCCATACCTGTGGACATGGGGTACCCAGATGAGGAAAAGGCTTCTCTGCTGCAGTGAGGATGAGGTGGACAAGAAAACAGGGTGATACCCACAGCAGAGGAAAGCCAGGGCAATGGAACCCAGACGGAAGAAGCTGGGTGATAGCTCAGGAGTAACACATTCATTAAAATAAAGTCTTCTCCACATCTAGCCATTCATTCAACAGTCACTCTTTAAATATTTACTGTGTATCAGGCAACAGGTTTGAAACTGGACAGTGGAAGTAGGACAAGGCAGTGCCACGGTCTGAGGGCCTTACATTCTCAAACACGTAAGTCATGAGGGCACTAGTGTCAGAGATGTGCTAGAAGCAAGGCTGGGACCTGCACGCTACTAAGGAGGGAGAGGTTTACTGGTGAGAAAGGATCGGATCTCTGCAGGAGGAAGGCCCCAGCCAACTCATTTTCACCATGACCAGAGAAGTGAGGAAAGGGGAGCAGTTCTGCCACTCCCCCAACTTCACTGAGCAGCCTGGAGCTCCCCTCATAAACCCAGCTCCCCCCCAGTCCTGCTCTCCCCAGAAGCCCTGGGCCCCCAGGAAGCCAAGCCCCCAAGAGGAGTCCAGGAAAATGAAGCTCAAATAACTGAACATTCAGTTTGCCCCAAATATGGTTTTGTCAGATTATCAATCCACCAAATTTAACATTTCACAAAATAAACTTCTCTCAATTATCTGTAACTTACAGTAATTTATCTCCAATGGGACAGCTTATTAGTTTGAGAGGATTTCTATGGTTGTTCACTAACAAGGTTTCATTCTGTCTATATAGTAGAATTTAAAGGCATCTTTTAAATGTTTTCAAACTGTAATAAAGATTCAGAAATCTCTCCATAATGAAAATGTCTGTTTGCTTCCCACAAGAATTTTTCAGTTCATACTTTCTTTCATGCCTTTTTGGTTTTGCCAGCATATTTATGATTGTTCTGCCAAGTTCTGAAGCACTTTATCAACCAAATCTTAAATTCAAATTTACTATATGATATGGTTTTTCCTGTAGCTTCCAGTTCATTTCTCAATTTGCCAACCTCTTTAGCATTTTAGATTTTTTTTTTAAATCTTTGAAACAAAATTCTTTCATAGCAATGTTATATTTACAATCAACAAATATCAAGCTTGAGGCATTGGATATAAAAATCATCATAACATAATCTTTTGGACAGTCTCACTTCCTTTACTTTGGTTTATTTTTTCCAAACCGGCTTTTGGTCAGAAATGTTGAATGTCTTCATTTCTTATAGGACAGTTTGGACTACTCCTAATTTTCTTCAAGTGCTTTTGAATTTTAAATTTTAATATAAACTCACCTACCTTTTCTTCCTGAAAATTCCCAGCTGAAACTTCATCCCTTTATCTTAAGCCTTTATCATTTTAATATAATTTGATTTAATGTAACAAAGTTTTAATTAATACAAGTTCAAAATTAAGGCTGATAACACCATTTGAGGAATTGTCAAAGAATACTAAGCACTGAAAAATGACATTCAAAGCAAGCTTTTTGAATGTCAATAAAACTTTAAAGTTTGAAAAGCTGTCATTGGGAAATTGAAATGCAGTGACTTGATCTCAAACCCTTTTGATGTATTATCATGTCTTGCAAACTCCATTCTACTCTTAATATGCAGTTCTTTCTCTTGCTTTTGTGCTAGTGATTAAAGGGATGTGTGTAGTAGGTTGAATAATGGAATATATGTCCAAGCTCTATTCCCCAGAATCTTATGTTGCAAAAGTAACATTTTACAGGTGTGCTTACATTAAGGACATTGAGATGAGGTTGGGGGTATCCTGGCTTATGGATGGGCAAATATCACCATGATGTTCCTTATAAAAAGGGAAGAAAGAGGATCAGAATTAAAGGAAAATCCATGTTATGACAGAAGATGAGATTCAAGTGAAGAACTTTGAAGATGGAGGAAGGGGTCACAAGCCAAGGAATGTAGACTGCCACTAGAAAGTGAAAAAAGCAAAGAAACAGAGTTTCTCTTCAGATCCTCCAGAAGAAAGCAGTCTTGAGGATTTCTGACCTCCAAAGCTGTAAGAGCATAAATGTGTGTGCTAAGTCACTAAAGTTGTTGTAATGTATTAAAGCAACAGCAGGAAACTTACCCAGGTCTGTCACTGACTCCCCTTCTTAGCTTGTTCTTTGTTTTGTTGATGAACAGGGTTTTATAGCCAAACGTGTGGCCCACCAAACATATTGTTAATCTTCTCCAGGTAGAAAACCAAAAAAGCTTGGCTGACACTTTGTGAGACCGTTTTCCCCAACCAGTTTCCTGGCTCCTGGAACCAATGAGATGGACAACTTACAGTCTTTTATGCCATTTTAATGTTATCATGAGAAATCACCAAAATTCATGATAAAATTATCTGAATTAAGTTTACCCAAAGGTCATATTATACACTAGTTTGCCCAGCCTATTTTCCATCTATTTCCTGGTTACATTTCCCCATACATTTCATCACCAGAATGTGCACCAGATAATAGTCATAAAATGATTCAAATGAAATGTGGTCAGCATGACAAAAAAACATACAATTTGTACACACACACACACACACACACACACACACACACACACACACCTGCAATATCTAACTCTATTGTCCCTTTTTCCCGCAACAGCTCACTTTGTCTTCCCAGCAGTCCCGTGAGGCAGACAGACGTGGTCTAGACGCCAAAACAGGGCAGGGGCTCTTTCTCTGCTGTCAACAGCCAGCTCCAGCATTCCGCCTGTGACTTGGAGCAGGGCACATGCAGGTGGGACTGCTAATGTCAGCAGTGTGGCTACCAGAAGAAATACACCCCCACCTGCTGGTTCCAGCCTGAAATGCCCTGGTTAGGACAGCGATCCCTTCCTAAATTTCAAATATGCCGGAGATAAGCCTTCCGGGGGAACCTGTGTTCACCCCAGTCTCAGTCCTGGGGGGTTTTAGGGATCCCAAGGGGCTCTTGGTGAGGAAAGAATTCAACTTGAGGCCAGAGTTAGTAAGAAAAGCAAGAGATTTACTGATAAATAAAGAGGACAGGAAAGCTCTCTGAGCAGAGAGGGGTCCCAAATGGATTGCCACTGAAGGGGCAAGCAGTGGGGGTTCAGCAGTTGGGTGTCTTGGCGCCGTGTCTCTTGATGATTGGTTGGAGCCCGTGAGGTCTCCTGGGTTACTGAGGCAACTGAGCTGGCAGGTTACCTGGCCAGTTTTCCCCAAAGGAGCTTTGGTCTATTGCTTTAGCATTGTGTTCTGATCATTTTTTTACTGGGTGGTGGCACCCTGACCCCAAAGCTATTGTTCCTCATTCATTTTGATAAATGGGCTTAGGACACCTGGGCTTGGGGACCCCCTGATTCTAGCTAACTACTTGTACCCATTTCTTAACTTCCTCATACATCTGTGCCCAAATGTTATTTCAGGATTCAAGTGACTTCTGGAAAAGTCTGGGATTCACAGTCATGGCAGTGATCTTTTCAGTCAGGCTATAGATCTTGCTACAGCACAACGGAAGTGCTGAAACTTGGAGGTTGTGAGAGGAGAGGCTGTATCTGAATCCTGCCCATAAGGACCTCTCCAGAGAGGTGACAGTGAAGAACTGCAAGACCTGTGTCTCACTTCACCGGCGTTTCCAATTTTTCAAAGAAGCTTTCACTTTTCAAGTGCCAAGAACACTGGGTCCTCTCACACAAAGAGCTAAGAAAAGAGAGTTCCTGGCGCTAGCAGTCTGGACGTCATTAACATTTTCTGTTCACCCTGTCAGATGACAGCACCAAGACCAAGAAGGAGTCATCTGCCTGAGAATGCTTCTAAGCTTCGGGTCCTGTGTGCGGGGCATTTGAAGAGAGGGGCTGCTTGGACAGACAGCGGAGGGGAGAGAGAAGGAAAAGCCCCTTCCCAGCATTGCTTCCAGCAAAATGGAGAAGAAACAGGGAGAATCCCACCAGAGAAATGTTTATAGAACACAAAATTAGAGAAAATGATCACATTTCCAAAGGACTCTCTAAAACATGTTCTTACATATTTTTTAATTGTGGTAAAATACACGTAACATAAAAGTTACCATTTTAGCCATTTTTAAACATACAGTTCAATGACATTAAATATATTCATGTTGTTGTTTGGCGATCAACATCCTTCCAAACTGAAACTCTGTGGCAATTAAACAACCCCTGCGCTCCCCTCTCCCAACCTCTGACAACCACCCTTCCATTTCCTCTCTCCTTGAATTTGACTGTTCTAGTATCTTACGAAAGTGGAGTCACATCTCACTTTATCTTGAACTACTTCACTTAGCGTGATGTCCTCAATGTTCATCCATGTGTCAGAATTTACTTCCTTTTTAAGGTTGAATGATATTCCACTGTGTGGATAGGATCATCTACTCCTCCATCAGTGAGCATTTGGGCTGTTTCCACTTTTTGTCTACCGTGAATAATGCTGTTGTGAACAAGGGTATATATCTAGAAGATTTTTAATTTGAAGACTTAACTATTAAAAAATATCAAAATTTGGAAAAATGAAGAAATCTCATATATGTAGGTCATAAGTATGGAAAATCATGTAAGAAAAAGTCCCACCATAAAATGCATATGAAAATATATACCTATTCAATATATGTGTCACAAGTGTGAGAAAGTTTTTATAAGAAGTCAGTCCTTAGCCAATGTCAAAAAATAGGAACTGGGAGAAACCATTTATTTATTTATTTTTAAGATTTATTTATTTATGCATACAAGAACTAGGGTACAGGCCAAAGGTTACAGGGGGTGAGAGTATTCACCAGAGACAGAGTGGGGAGCAGAACAGGCAGATCGACTGAAGTATACTCCTGAGGGGAGCAGTGGGCGAGGCAGGAGAGGTCTTCTGCACCATGTGGGAAGCTCCCTGGCTGGGGATCGAACTTTGCTGCAGTGGCTGCGGACAGCTTCATAGTGCTGAGACTTAACCCGCTGCACCACCAGGGAGGCCCTGGAAGAAACCATTTAAATGTAATCACTTTGGAAAACCCTTAAGGCAAAACCTTTACCTTATTGGCTATCAGAATTTATAGTTCAGAGAAACCATTTAAACTTATGAATGAGGAAAATGGCCAGTTGCAAGCCACACACTGCTCAATAGGAGGGCGGCAACCCTGTTACCCTCTGGACAGGTCCCAGCTGGCCACGTGTGATGGAGGCAATAAAATAAAATCCAATGCACAGCAATAGACACTACAAAATCCACCAGAGAGAGAAACCTTCAGAAATAGAGCAATTGTGGGAAATCCTTCTTTTTGAAATTCAAATTTATTATATATCAAAGTATATAAAAGTGGTTGTTGGTGTGAGAAAAACTTTCTTTGGAAGGATTCTTAAATATGGCTTACACAGGAAAAGATCTTATAATAAAGAAAAGGTCCAAAACATGAAGAAAAAGAGAGAGCGAGAAGAAGGGGAGGAGAAAATAACACCTTTGGGTGGACAAAAACTCAAGGCTATCTCTTTCCTAGTCCAGAGCCTGCCAGCGGATGCACAGGGGAGGGCCTCAGACATCCTGGACATGAGCCCTGACGAGCAAAAAGAATGGAGGGGGGGTGGTGCGGGACCACTTCTGTCCACACTTGGGGGTCGCTGACATAAAGGTAACTGCTAGCGCTCAGCCAGTAACCAGTACCTCACCCGGGGGCTTTTGCTGGCATGTGGCTCTCATGGGCCCCATCCCTCTCCCTCAAACACCCACACAGGTAGAGGTTACACCCCAGCAAGAGTGCAGGAAGCCCTGGGCCAACCAAGGCAACACACCTGTTCAACCAGACTTGAGGATTGAAACCATAGAAACGCTTCAAGCATAGAAACCATTGAAACGCGTCAAGGGATATGGGTTTCCCAAGTTCTAGCGAGGAGCCCCGCGCAGTGCCTGTCACCTTGGAAGGATGATAACTTCATCAAGAGCGGCTCGCGGGACACTGCCCATTTTTCTTTCCTCCCCACGCCTATGTGCGTGCTGTGGGTGCTGGGCACATCATGGTTCCCCAGGGCATGGGTTTGGCCTCCCCTGAGGGACAGCACCCCCATCCTCATCCCTCCCTGCCTGCCTGCTTCCTATCCAGACCATCCCACCTACTCTGGGTCTGACTCTCGTTCATAGAGCCGCTGAAGAGCGAGCTGGGCGCTTCTGGTGATGACACATTTGTGTTTTTGCAGGATTGGTCAATAAGTCACTGAGATGTGGGATCCAGGTATGGAGTCAGAACTCCTAGTCCATGAAAGAGGCCAGACTTAGACGAGTTCTGGGAGTCTCAGTTACCTCATCCGTTAGATGGGCAGAGCAAGGTTGTTCTAGAACCAGGGAAGACAGGGCACCCCCACAGTTGAGCTCAGCACAAGGAGGACATGTCATGAGCAGCAACAAGCCAGACAAATGTATATAAATGTGTAGTTTGATAACATAGTCACACAGTATGGTCCGTAACACCAGTCAAGTGTCATATTACTAATATTGTTCTGGAGTGGAAACTTGATTCACTAAGGCAGAGCAAGCGGAAGGTGTATTTTAGGGCATGTGACTTTTCCAGAGCTCACCAAATCAATCATTCCGAGGAGCTGCACACGGCCCCCATCTGTAAGTAAAATCTATTGTATCCATAGTCTATGTCTTTGAGTCTCTAAAGAACCCAAAGTCTAAAGCATGTGTGCTTCCTGAAAGAAAGCCGTCTGTCCCGCCCATGTCTTAATTTTCAGGCATCAACTTGCTTAGGCCTCCTGACTTGCCATTGTTACTTTGCTAAGCAGAACACATCATTTCTTTTTTTAACACCATCTTATTTCACAGCACTATTCTGAGAAAATGTGAAAATACTAGTTGTACAAGAGACAGAGAAACAGCCATCAGGACTGAGATGAAAAAAGTGGAGAAATTAAAATCCAGGCAACACAAAAAGATGGAACGAGGAGGGAGAGGGGAGGAGGTGCACACCACTAGCTGGAAGCCTGAAGACGCAGACTCCCAGGGGGCCTGTCAACCTGGAGGTTGTACCATTGTCTCTCTCCTTAAAGCAATGCTGTTTATTTTCTCTTTTATTGTCTTTATGATTCAGTTCTGAGGGAAGGAATCTAGGCATGAAGGAAGAGTTATTTTTTCCCCAAAAGCTACATCTGTTAGAGGTTGGATCTAAGTGAATTAATTGCCAAAAATATCTGAGGGGGACAGCTCATATTTGTTCTTCAGTTTAGTCACCACAGATTGCCAGAGCCTCATTCCAGCATTCTACCCTTGGTGGAAAAAAGCTCTCATCAGCAATGTTTCTTAGCACTTAGACAATGAAGAGGGAGTTTAATTTGAAATGATTCTTTTTCTATTCCCAAACACCACCGCTTACACAATGTAGGAGTCTACTTATGACTCCTTAAGTTAAACACACAGGCGCGCGCACACGCATCCCCCCCCGCCCCACACACACACAAATACTGAACCAAGGAAAACTTACTTTACTACAGCTGACCTGGTAAGTGTTGGAATCAATATATAGGTGACTGATTTAATCCTGGTAAGGAGGAAATTGATCCAACAAATATGTTTTCTTAAATTATTTATACACTATTGTGAAGTTCTCTCAGAACTGAGAGATATTTCCTGTTTTCATGAAAATTCCAGGGACAGTTCATGTATATTGAGAGCCATAATGAAAGTCTGATGGGCCAAAAAGCATCAGTATAGTATTCTAGTGCTGGTTGATACGTGTCCTAAAGTTTTCTTTCTTTCTTCACAGTCAAGGAGCATTTTCCAACAGACCCTCCTTCCTACCTTCCCATCTTCCTCTTTCTCATGAAAGTTTCCCCTTCCCCAGTTATTTGGGCCTTTGTGATACCAAGCAAGGGACAAGGTGGAGGAGAGGGACTGAAGAAGCAAAAGCAAACAGAAGGACTTGGCCTAGGGGCTGCGTCGACTCACGGTCCAAGGCAAGGGCAGGCCATGCAGGAGGCAGGAGGGAGAGAACGGGAGGGCAATTTTATTCTGAGACGCCACGTTGCTGTTCACCTCACTCTTCAGTTCCTTACCAGGTGATATCACACTGTCCTCTCACAGGGCTAAAAATCATGCACAGTAACGACTACTAATATGCAACTCCCCCTTTCACTGCTTGGGGGCAGTTCCAGACATGCTTACATTTTGTTTAAGAAGCGTCTCAAACTTAACCAAAATAAGACATTTAATTAATATTCCTCCAAACCTTGTTTCTTCTCAAGTTTTCCTCTCGTTTAGGAAATAGCAGCAACCCACTATTCATGTAAAGACCTAAAGTTCTCCATGACTCTGCTAGAGACCTGAGACATGATCTAAAGAGTCATATCACTTGTGCTCAGAAAAACAGATTCTGAACCATGAGGTCGTTTGCACAAAGGAAGCCCTTTATTAATATGCAACCACCACGGGATAACAGCAGTTAGCATTTTAAAGAAATTGTCTCACAGAGGGGAGAGTGAAGGACAATTAAACAGAAATCCAAGGGTGTGTGGGGTATGGGAGGGTTCTTCATTCTCAGGTCCGGGAAAGCACTGGACAGTCGGGGTAGTCACAGGATTATCAATGATTTCCTGGAATCATTGCTCTTTTCTGTTACCAGTTTTAAATGGTCCATGAGTGTTCATCATGCACTGATGTTACCAGCATCTTCAGGAGGAACAAAATACCTTGCCAAGCATTAAGCAACCCATTAGCTGCGGAATGTGGCACAACGTGCTCCGCTAGACTGCAAGTTTAAAAATTAAGCAAGGGGTCACGTGCCTTGGCTCAGGCCCAGCTACAATACCTCTCTTTTTCTCTTTACATGTATGATAAGGCCTTTAGGAAGTCTTATCAGGTGTGTCTCCATACACCTTTAAAATGGCACAGTGGGAGTGTGGTGGGGTGGGAAATTTACTTAACAAGAAGTAGAATGTGGAGGTTAGCTTAAATCTAATTCTGAAATTCTCCTTCTAGTCTTTCTGTCCTGAGGCCCTGCCTCAGGGTCCTAGGCCATTATCTGCCTGGACCACAGATCTACCTGCAGTTAGGTATTTAGTAGGAATACCTACTCTTCACCAACCTTGCATCCACAACTTTATCTTCACAAGTACATTGTTGAGCAAGGGTCCAGATAGAAAAGAATGCATATTGTATACCCTCCGTTCATGTAAAGTTCAAAGTCTGGCAAAGTTGCTAACATTATAGTAGTAACGAGGAGGGGAGGTGACTAGAAGGAATTTCCAGGGGGCTTCCAGCAAGCTGGTCATTTTGTTTCTTGATTCAAACTCTGTGACACAAATATGTTCATGCCATGAAAATTCTATGCTTACGATTTGTGCTCACTTATGAATATATGCTATACTTCAATAAAAAGTTGACTGGAAGAAAAATGTTATCTAGATATTTGGAAGAGATTAAACTATTATTTATGGACTGAGGATGTTTCTAATGCATCAGAAATATTAAAGTATCTGATGTTGAGAATGTATGATTTAATCCTTGCTGCCCAAAGAGATTCAAAGTGAAACTTCTTTCAATAACAAATGAATCTTTCCTCCCATAGTTCAAAATGGCTCACAGCTTTTAACTCAGCTAAAAAGAAAAACAAAAACAGGAATCAACCATTGCTAAGCTGTAGAGAGTGGTAAGAAAATCTGAAATGTGAGGACTGCTACAAAAACTTGGGTTGATACCACCTGGGGTTCACATTGCAATGCATGTAACAGAGGGCAACATGCAGCCAGGGCTTTCAGGTTACTCTGAGACTTCCTCTGAATCAATTTCCTTTTCGAAAATGGAATTATAACTGAAATATGTTAGTCTCATGTGTGCAACATAATGATTCAATATTGTATATATTAGGCCTCCCTGGTGGCACAACGGTTAAGCGCTGCTCTGCGGAGCTGTTGGCAGCAGCAAGGTGATGCCCGGCAGGGGAGAGTCCCACTTGGCACAGCAGACCTCTCCTGCCTCACCTGCTGCTCCCCTCAGCAGTGTATTTCCATCCATCTGCCTGTTCTGCTCCCCACTCTGTCTCTGGTGAACTCTCTTGCCGCCCCATGCCTCTGACCTGTACCCTAGCTTGTATGCATAAATAAATAAATCCTCAAAAAATATTGTATTTATTATGAAATGATGGGTGACAGTAAGTTTAACAACTGTCACGTGGTTAGAAATTTTTTCTTGTGATGATCACTTTTTTAGGGAATTATTTGATGGGTACAGAGTTTTAATTTTGCAAGAGGAAAAATGTTCTGGGGATAAAAGGTAGTGAGGTTCATACACTACAGCATGCATGTATATTATGCCAGTGAACTGTAAGCTTAGAAATAGTTAAAACTGCCATTTTTGTTATGTATTTTTTTGAGCACATCTTTATTTTTTTCCTCAAGGATTTTTATTTTTTATTTTTATTTTTTTTTTTTTATATAATATTTATTTTTGTTATTCGTATCTTTTACATTATTATGTATTCCCCATAAGTTACCACCACCTGTTCACCCGTGGAGCCATCACCATAGTCCTCCGTGCTCCCCCCCCCCCCCCCCTT
>PVIJ01014055.1:0-42477 GCA_004024925.1 Scalopus aquaticus | reverse complement strand
TAAAGATTTTATTTATTTATGCATACAAGCTGGGGTACAGACCAGAGGCGTGGGGCGGTGAGAGGGTTCACCAGAGACAGAGTGGGGAGCAGCACACGCAGATCGAAGGAAATACACTGCTGAGGGGAGCAGCGGGCGAGGCAGGAGAGGTCTGCCGCACCATGTGGGTATCTCCCTGGCCGGGCGTCGAACCTGCGTCGCAGCTGCCAACAGCTCCACAGAGCAGCGCTTAACCGCTGCGCCACCAGGGAGGCCCTGGAGACCCATTTTAAAATTAAACAGTTTTTCTACCTGCCCACTAAGATACTGATTTTCTGCTGGATCATTTACAGAATGGTTTACCACACAACTCTCATTTATACATGTGTTTTCTGTTTTGAGAACCTGACACAAAAGATTTGAATTCATGTTGTATTTTTACAACTACAAACATGAAATGATTTTTACAATGAGAAAGAAGAGAACCCAACAGATTTATAATAGCTGCTTAAGGTATACCGGCCAACAGACATTACATACAGATATTTGATTTCCCAAATGTCAATGTCTTTACAATTATATAGACAGCAAAGTCTAATAAAGGCTTTTTTTAAACTTGTGAATATCTGTGAAGTCTTACAAAGATGTAAAAGTTTAAATCTTTTTTATTTAAACAGTTAATCACCTTCAGTGAAAATAGTAAAGTATGAAAATGAATATAATGTATAAAAACAACTAAATTTAAAGTTACAAGAACCCTGGAAAACTATTAAATTAAGGAAGCCGTTATTGCTACTAAACCAGAAATGTAACTGGCAAAACACTTTCTTTGCCTCACTTTCTTCATCTATAAGAGGAGGATAAAAATATCTTCTCCGACTACCTTATAAAGTTGTTCTCTCAAGACATCATCAATGCACAAAGGTAACTATTAGGGGGCACAGGGAGGATCATGATCTGTGATGAGCATGAAGGGAGATTCGGGGAGCTGATACCTGTCAATTTTTTGACCTGCTTGGTGATTTAATGGATGTTGGCTTTATAATTATTCTAAAATCTCAATGTGAGTATTTTTCTGTATGTATTTTATATTTCACAATTTACATCCATGTAATACTACATAAATGCAATAGTAAATTACCAGAGTCAGAGCAATATGTATGTTTTAAATGAATACAACTTTAAAGGTTCGACAAAAGCAAAATGCTGAATTCACGCCAGCTACTCTTTCTATTCCAATATTGCAGGAAAAAAGCTGGCTTTGTTGGACTTAATGAACAAAAGTAAGGTATACCATGAACAATGCATAAGGTTTATTTGTCAAGATAATTTTGCCTATACTAGATTTTTTTCCTTAAGTGCTCATTTTAGATCTAATCCCATATACAAATAAGATGCAAATCTATAAAAATAAAATCGCAATTTCAAATAAGAACAGTAATAGAAATAATTATTATGAAATATAAAACTGCTTCAAATTCCTTTTAAAATCAGAAAATACCGTGTAAGTATTTAAATCTACGGGCCTGATTTAAAAATCACATAAAAAATTACCCAGGGATTATAAATAGCTCAATTTCCCCCAATTTTATTATTTCAATATTCCCAAGAATTTTTAAATTCTAAAAATGGCCCCGGGAGGAGCTTTCAGCCTTTCTTTAAGAGTTTGTTAATTCTGGGCCTCCCTGGTGGCGCAGCGGTTGAGCGTGGAGCTGTGGAGCTGTCCGCAGCCCACGATGCGATGCGAGTTTGACGCCCGGGCAGGGAGAATCCCACATGGTGCGGCAGACCTTTCCTGCCTCGCCCGCTGCTCCCCTCAGCAGTGTATTTCTGATCTGCCTGTTCTGCTCCCCACTCTGTCTCTGGTGAACCCTCTCGCCACCCCACGCCTCTGTACTGTACCCCAGCTTGTATAAATAAATCTTTAAAAAAAAAAAAAGTGTTTGTTAATTCAACATTTGTTTCTAATTCTTATTAATACAGCATTCATATTTAAACAGGAAGGGGGAAAAAATGACAGAAAAGTGCTTTACTTACAGTTGATCCAGGATGAGGTGGATTATCGATGGGTTTTACCATATTTTGCCTTTCTGTGGAATCGAGAAAGACATCGTCCCAATGTCCTTTCTCAATTAATTCCTAGAAAATATAAAATCGTGACTATCAAAATATTCTCAAATTAGTTATAAAACAAACAACTGTATTTATATTTCATAAAATAAGACCATATTTTAGTGAAAACATGACCTTACCTTTTTAATTTTGGAAAGTTCAGTTACTGCTTGCTTATTCCCAGGTTCCAGAAGTAAAACAGTTTCAAAATCTAAAGTAAATTTTTAAGAAATGTGATTAATTAGTGGAAATATTTATGAAGCTCGAGATACGAACTCTGTATTTACAGTCATGTGTCACTTAACAAAAATACATTCTGAGAAATGCATCATGAGACAATTTCGTCACTGTACACGTGTGCACAGTGGTAGAGCCTGCTGTACATCTAGGTTCCACGACACAGCCTATTGGGACTACCATCATACATGCAGCCTGTCACTGACTGAAAAAGGAATGGTGGTTACTAGGGGCTGGAGGGAAGGGAGAGAGAATATGGATGATTTTTGTTAAAGGGGTAGTTTTCAGAATGGGATGAAGAAAAAGTTCTGTGAATTAAATGGTGATGGCTAAAAAATATGTGAATGTACTTGATGCCACTGTAGACTTAAAAATTGTTGAAAATGTAAATTTTATTACCATGATGGTAATATATACCATTATGGTAACACAATCACAATTGTGATGTGTGTTTTACCACAAGAAAAAGAATGTACGATCTACAGGTGAAGTCAGGCTGAGAGAGAAACTGCCAGATTTAAACGCAGGAGAAAGGCGGAAAATCAATTATCTAAGTATTTATGTCAAGAAATTAGACAATAAATTAAAACTAAAGACAACTGAAGGAAGTAATTGAAGAGCAAAAATTAGTGAAATAATATATAAACAACAGACTAAGCTGGTTCTTTAAAAAGAGCTAATAGGATAAATACTTAAATCAGCTCATTGGAAAATAAACTACTGATGTATCAGGCCTCCCTGGTGGTGCAACAGGTTAAGCACAGTGATGCCCAGCCAGGGGAGATTCCCACAGGGCGCAGCAGACCTCTCCTGCTTCACCCGTTGCTCCCCTCAGCAGTGTATTTTGGTCTATCTGCCTGTTCTGCTCTCCACTCTGTCTCTGGTGAACCCGCTCACTGTCCCACAACTCTAGCCTGCACCCCAGCTTGTATGCAAAAATAAATCTTTAAAAAAAAAAAACTACCGATATATCAAGAACAAAAATACCATCACTTCAGATTTCACATTATCCTCTATCCCCTCGCTGCTGATCCCTTCCTTTCCTTTTCATTCTTGCCTTTTTCTTGCTTTTTCCTTCTCACCAAGAATTCAAACTTTTCATTAATTTTGACTGGAAAATAGTTCTGTATGCTATTAAAAGATAATCAGGTCTACTATGGACGGTGCCTTCCTTCAAATTTGCAAATCTATTGATCTAAAGTGAAAAGGAAAATATACTTCTCCAAGTTCTGTATCCTTGAACCAGGGAAAGCTATGTAAATCTCTGTTTCTAGAACCTGGCAGTCTCAAGATGAGTGAGAGCTGTTATAAAAGTAGTTGTACCTTGTTTGGCCTCAATTAACTTTCCCAAAAATGTTCTGGCAGTTCCTCTTCTGGCAAAAGCTTTAGAATATGAGCCATCTAAAAAAATAGCTTGTGTGCAGTCTTGTTCAGCCTCTTCATATCTATTAAATACGATAACATTACCAACTGGAAAAAGGAAGCTTATAGAAAACTTTATATGAAGGGTTTCTTACATAAAAAGCATGCAAATAACTTCGATTGCCAACTCCCAAATTTATGTGAGAAAAAAGATTTCTAGATTTTTCTTACAAGTTAATTCTCTCCATTGCTTGTGTTTATTGTTGAGGTCCTCAACTGTATTTAATTAAGCTACAGTATTTCTTAGTTCCAGTACTTCTAATTATAACTCCTCACATTTTCACTCTGTTCTATATACTTAAGTTCCGTGCGTTCCATAATGAGCTTCATAAGTGTTCTTGTAACTTCTACTGGATTGAGAATGCTTTGAGGGTATTTTTCCTCCAGCATTTGTGGTAAATTCTGTCTCTTCACTTTTAGTTTTTAGGGGCTGGAATAGGGATAAACTTTCAGACTATTGCCTTTGCACCTGATGAATTAGAGAACTGGTACCAGCAGAAAACAGGAGGTAAAACGTGCCAGCAGCAAAGGGTCACCTCCAGTGAGCATCAAGGATTCAAGCTTTCTACTGTACTGTGGGTACCAGAGTTGTGTGGTGGGGATCCATGGTGATCCCCTTCTCTAGGCCAGGTCTTGATCTCAGTGTCTCACACAGTCTTGTGTCAGTGTAGCGGCAGGAAGACTCAGGGAGCAGGTTCTCTATGAGACGGGGCAGACAGATCTAAAGGGAAGAAGGAATTCTGGAGCCCTTGGTGGCTTTTTTGGCTTTTAATGGTCTTTTGAGTGAGACAGCCAGGTATAGGCAGGGTAGGAGGCTGAGGGGCCAGCAGGCTAGCAGGCCTCCTAGTCCCCAGTCAATCTTCATTCTTTCTGGGCCCTCTGGCGCGCTTTCGAGGCCTCGCTGCTTCATGCTGTTCTCTGCTGCCACTACTGCTGCTGCTGCTTCTCTGCTTATAAGCCCAGTCTCTGGGCTCAGGTGCGCACACTCACGCATGCCCACACCCTGCTTCAGGTGCCCGCCATCAGGCATGCGTGTAGGCCTGCAGAGTTCTACCATTGAGGGGAGGACAGAAAAACCTGATGACTCTCGTTTACCTTACAGTCACCGTCCACCTCTAGACTATTGGTGAGCACTAGGTGCAGCACTGGGCATGGACTAGAACTGACATAGGGTTACAGGCCAGGAGTTGTTCTTGTTTATTTCCCAGCGCAGAGTCTTATCCTTTTTTATTTGTACCTACTGTTAACAGGTGCCTAAATTAGTTTATGCCAAGTGTTCATCTATCTTGGTTTTAATACTGAGTGGAGTGGTAGCAGCAGGTGTTCTGAATATTGCAGACTTGGCCTTAAGGAGTAGCCTCTTCCATGAGGAAACACAAATGATCCAAGCAGTTTCTCTTTGGCTAGCTCAGGTTCCAGCTATTCTATGAGAGCCACAGGCTCAAATCAGTCATCTGTTCTCTGCACCCCTGCTCTTATAGTCTTCCTGTCCTGGGCACCAACTCTAGGCACCCTCTTATACAGTGTAGTGCTAGGATTCAAGAGTCCCCAACATTTGGGTGCTCCTCTGTAGGGTAAATGAAAGAGTCATCAGGATTTTCCCCTCTACCACCATTAGATTTAAGGATGGACCCCTGCAGTCCTGCACGCGCGCCTGATGGTGGCACCTGGGCCTGGAGGCCAAGGATATAAGCAGCAGAAGTGGAAGTAGCGGAGAATAGAGCATGGCCGCAGAGGACTGTTCAGGGTGCAGCAGAGGCCATGAGAGAACACCAGAGAGCTCGGAAAGAGTGAAGATTCACTGGGTCTGGGAGGCCTGCCAGCCTTCTGGGCCCCCTGCCTAGCCTGTACCTGGTTGTCTCACTACAAAAGATCATTAAAAGCCACCAACAGCTCCAGAACTACTCCCTGACCCATCTGCCAGCTCCACAGAAAATCTGTCCCCCAAGTCGTCCTGTCACTACACCCCCTTGCGGTGTTTCCACACAGCAACCAACGGTCCCTCTCATGGATGGTACTGTCTCAGCATCACTGTAAACACAGTTCACTTAAGTTTTCCCTAGCCCTTTCTACTAGTCATCGCTGCTAATGTTTGCTGTGGTCGTCTGTTTTTCCTTCAGGGGTTAATGGGTTCGTCCTGCTATAATCTCAGTGTGAGTACATGGAGGAGGCAAGTGCGGTGTCTTCATTGCGTCCACCTTCACACACATAGTACTTTTATTTAATATACTCTGCTAACGTGTCATCCATGAGTGTGACTGCCAACTAAAGCAATAAAACTAATACAACAGCGTTTTCATAAATGAAGGCTTATTAACAATATGCCTTTTTACCTATTAACAATAGAAAGCAATCTTGGTATTAATCAAATCTAAGAATGCAGGCCTTGTAATTTTCAAATCAGTGCAATATTCTGAATAGAAAAAAAATCAAAATTTTCATAAACCAGCAAGTTATGCAGTGATCTTTACTCTGAACAATCAAAATAATACATCTTTAGTGTTATCTATGAGTTCAAATGAGGTTAAATATACAACCAAAATTTATTTCTACAACAGGGGTTCATAACCTGAAGTCCTCTAAGAGATCTAAAAATTTGAACGAGAAAAATATTACACTGTTATTTTCACTGACTTTTAAATCAACTTTGGCTTTCTTTCAATTATAAATATAAACAAGGTAAGCAGAACCAGTAACTGACTTTATCACCAACAGAATTCAGGTATTTTCATACCTTTTTATATAACATTACAGATATTAAAATATTATTTATGCACGCTATTTCAAAATTACAGTAGTAACTTAGCCTGCCATCTCTGTGACTACCGTCTCCCAGTGTTCCTGTCTGCAGACATCCCAATGACACAGCTGGCCAACAATGGTACAGCTCTGCCCTTGGTAGTGACTCCAATGGCAGAGTGAAATCACACTATCACATTGGTAACCTGATCATCCATGTTGCTTGGGGTAGTCCCAATCCATACTTATTATGGATCAATTAGTTGAGAGAAGATGTTTTAGAGATCATTCCAAATTGTAGTGTCCTCATTCAAGCTTTTACATTAATTTGTTTGTAAAAGTTTTTTGACTTTAACTTGCCTATATATTTTTTAAAAGATTTATTTATTTATGCACACAAGAACTGGGGTGTAGGACAGAGTTGCGGGTGGGAGGTGGTGAGAGGATTCACCAGAGACAGAATGAGGAGCAGAACAGGCGGATCTACTGAGATACACTGCTGAGGGGAGCAGCGGGCAAGACAGGAGAGGTCTGATGTGCCATGTGGGAAGCTCCCTGGCTGGAGATCAAACTCATGCTGCAGAGGCTGGCTTGATAGTCCTGTCTTTAATCCCTGAGCCATCAGGGAGGCCCCTTCCTTTATTTTAAATGTAGCTTCTCATTTTGAAATATTTTAATATATATACTCTATCAAAATTTTAATACTTTAAAATTGTTTTTCAATATAGTTTGCTTTGTAATTCTACATGTATAATTACACATTGAAAACATTACTCTGAGAAAGGTTCACCATGCTAGTCAAAGGGGTACATGGCAACAAAAATAGTTTAGAATCCCTAAAATATTTTAGAATTCATTTATTTTAGGGTTTTTGTTTTAAATTCTGTCACTAGTGTATAAAGTACTATTACAGGTCACACAAAGAAATGTAAAACAGGGCCTCCCTGGTGGCGCAACAGGTTAAGTCACAGCACTATGAAGTTATCCCGCAGCCACTGCAACATGAGTTCAATTCCCAGCCAGGGAGCTTCCCACACAGAGCAGCAGACCTCTCCTGTCTCACCTACTGCTCCCCTCAGCAGTGTATTTCAGTCAATCTGCCTGTTCTGCTCCCTACTCTGTCTCTGGTGAAACCTCTCACCCCCTCACACTTCTGGCCTACACCCCAGTTCTTGTATGCATAAATAAATAAATCTTAAATAAATAAATAAATAAATAAATAAACGTAAAACACCACTCTGCCACCAGCTAATATCTTACTAATTGTCCAATTTGGAGCTCTCAAGTACACCAGAAACAGCTGGTTAGTATCACAGGACAAAGTTTTCAATGCATATGTAATTAACCAGAAATTTCAATGACAGCAATTCCCTTTTGCTATGCATGCGCGCGCGCGCACACACACACACACACAATACTGTCCGGTAAGCTTTGCCCAAAGGATTCTGAAATTAAAAATAATTTTTTTTATTATCAATTCAGAATAATATGCATAAAGCAACTAAAGTAGTATTACTGCTGGACTACTAATGCAGGAAAATATTAATCAGAGTTAGCCTTCACTGAATATGTATCATGTCCTGGTTCTATGACACAGCACACTCTTCCTTTCTCATTTAACCTTTATGCTCAAGAGGAAATTAAATTTGCTATTTAGCTAATATACCAATTTCAAATAAATTCCATTTTCACCCTGAAAATCATTAAGTATACCCAGTAACTTACTTCTGAATCTTCAGATAGGCCATTGCTCTGTTAGCTGGAAGAAGCGCATTAGTGCCATCTGCTGCTATCCCTCGAGTATAGCATTCAATTGCTCTTTCGTATTTCCCCTCTTTGAAAAATCCATTCCCCTGTAATTTTGGAGAGAAGCATGAAGAATCAAAAAGTATGCAACAATTAGTTGAATTAAAATCTTCAGAAACACTACAGGGATGCTCATTCATGTGATTAAAGTATATTTTATTTTATTTTTTAATGAAGATTTATTTATTTATGCATATAAGCTGGGGTACAGGCCAGAGGGGTGTGGGGTGGCTAGAGGGTTCACCAGAGACAAAGTGGGGAGCAGGAGAGGCAGATGCATGGAAATACACTGCTGAGGGGAGCAGTGGGCGAGGCAGGAGAGGTCTGCCGCGCCATGTGGGAATCTCCCCGGCCAGGCATCGAACTCGTGTAGCCGCTGCCGACAGCTCCACAGCACAGCGCCTAACCGCTGCGCCACCAGGGAGGCCCTAAAGTATATTTTAATTGTTAAAAATCTAGTCCATGATATGTTTTAAAATACGTTCATCTGGGTTGTTTATTGTATATATTCTCTTTCTAGTACTAAAATAAATCGTATACTAGTATATTATTTTGCAGCATTAACCCTTATCCTACTAACTAAATATCAGACCCAAAGCTTAAATGTAAAAACACATTTTAATAATTACAGTCCCAAATACTTGTAAGTCTTCAATTACATTAGAAGGTAAATGGGAGAATTTTATAGTTTTAATGATTTTTGTGAAAGTACCAAAACTGTAGAGCCCACTAAATCTTTGTAACACTAACAGGCTAAGGACATTAGGATAAACATAAGATAAACTAAATTATATTGGAATGTGTATAATAAATTTCATTGTAACATTTCTTTAAAGTCAGACTCATCACAATCAATAATCATTTCATAAGTATTTATTAGGAATCTTTGGGTCAATGAAATACTGTAAATAAATTATACCTCAACTCAGGATTACTAAAAATATTTTGATCAGAAATAGTCCTTGTGGATTAGCAAAAAAAATATTGTGAATAAGAATGAACTGTAATTTATTTCCATGTTAAATTTAAACTATATGTAAATACGTATTAAAATACTCAAAAGTAATTTGTTCCCGGGCCTTCCTGGTGGCACAGGAGGTGAGTCTCAGCACTAACAAGCTATCACCAACCACTGCGGCCTGAGTTCAATTCCTAGCCAGGGTGCTAACCTACATGGCACAGCAGACCTCTCCTGTCTTGCCCGCTGCTCCCCAAAGCAGAGTATTTCAGTAGATACGCCTGTTCTGCTTCCCACTCTGTCTCTGGTGACTCCTCTCAACCCCTGCACATCTGGTGTACATCCCAGTTCTTGCATGCATAAATAAATAAAATGAATCTTTTTTTTTAAAAAAAAAAGCAATTTGTTCCCTTAAATGTTTCTTAAATATGTACTGTCATCAATTATTCAAATTTTGAATTAGTGGGCTCTAGACTTTAGGATATTTAACTTAGAGTTCTCACTATGAAGGATTTTAATACAGTTACTAGAGAAGACTGAAATGATACACAAGAAACTTGGAACAACCTCTCCACAAAACATACATATATAAATGTGTGTGTTGTGTATATGTATTTTATGTTGGAATCCCTCTCTGGATTACCAGATCCTTCTCTGAGATAGCCTGCTGTTTATTCTGTTGCTCTTCAGTTTGTTTTTTCTCTCGTTGAGTTGACTTAATCTCTGTATCAACTTCCTTTGGATATGAGTTTTCTTGGGAATTTAAAACCTAGGAGACATAGTATCATCTAAAATAAAACAAGTAATACAAGATACACATATATGTGACATTAAAATATTATTCAAATACATCAGAATTTCTGCCACATTTCAATAACAAATATTTTTGACTAATTCAAAGTCTTCCTAATAATTGAAAATATAAAGCAAAAAAAATAATAAAGTTAATATATAATAAAGTATAATAAAGTTATTACAATTGAAATATATGAAATAGTTACTAAAGGTAGAGTCATTCATTTTCTCAACAAATATTTTGAATTTCTATGAGCCAGGACCATTCTAAGAATGATTTTCAAAGATAAAAGAGTTCTAAACTTCTCAAATTTAATATTCAGTTATTATTTTACCTAAGACAAAATAGATAATGTAGTTCACAATTATAATCAAGTGGATATATATTTACCAACAGTTTTACCTGCAATAAGTCATGGCAATATTTAAAAGCAGATTTCCCCCAACCTGTCACTTTTTTCTCAAAGTTTCAACAGATGGCAAATAATTATAACTGACTCAACAGCAGAGTGAAAATACTAAGTAATTAACTTGTCAGTATCATCTGATAGCAAAGTTCACACAATTTTCTTACTGTTAAAATGCTAGTATTGTTTTTGCTATAAGCTATAAAGATATAAGCTGAGAAGATGGAACTTAAAAATTACAAATCAAAGAAAGATGCAAAAGTTTGGTACAAAAATCAAAGCACCAAGTCAAAAAAAAAAAACCAGGACATCAAAAAAAAAAAATTCTGCCACCTAAAAAAAGGTAAAGCAGCAGCCGTTTTAAAAGTCTCCAGACAACTTTTTAATAAAATTAAGGAAGGATCCTTAAAATTCCTTATACTATCTCTAGCTAACAATTTAGTAAAACTCTGTGGTACAAAGAATTAAAGCTATGTCTATATTAAATAATCTAAAAGACAAATTCTATGCAGAAAACTTACTTCACCAAATAGCGATAACAAATAATACATTTAATTTAAATAACTAGTTTACCTGATTAATTTTCCTCAATTCATTCGTTGCTTCAAAGTTACTTGGTTCCAGTTCTAACACTTTCTCATAATCTGAGTAAAATAGAAGATAAAAATTTTTACAAGTCTCATCAAAAAAACTGCACAAAACAATAATCATTTGCTACATCATAACTGTTCTAAAGCAAAATTAAAAGGAATTAAGAAATTCCAAGTAAGGCTACTGGATTTTCCATTCTCCTACAGGACAGCAAAATCCTGATAGAATCCTGTGACAAACCACCTTCTTCTGCCAGCCCTGGCAGAATAGATACTTGCTATTAAAAACTGTACATCATAAAACCAAGAAGCAGCAGAATTCTACTAGATTATCAGTTTTCTTCAGATTTTGTGATTTATACTATACAGACCTATGTTAGGGAATAGCAAAAGGATCAGAATTCACAAATAAATGAAAACATAATAGGAGCTTATATGCATTATATCTACTCTCACAATAGCCAACACATTTTAATCCGTATGAGAAAATGAAAACCAGAAAAGACAAAAAAGCTTCCCCTGGTCACAGAGCTAACATGCTGGAAAGAGAATTTGAAGCAAAGTCTGATTGGTGGCAAGTAACATTCTTTCCCAAAATATCAAGATACCTTTTAAATTGCAAAAATGAACATTATTCACATATAGAAACTTCTCTGAAAGTAGTAATTGTGACTATCTAGTATTCCTTGTAGAGTATTTGTTAAACTATAATGACAACTTAGGAAAATATTAATACCTTTTTTGGCATCCTCTAATTTTTGCAAAGCAAATCGAGCAGCACCTCTTCTTGCATAGGCTTTTGTATAATTTCTATTCAAGGCAACTGCTAAATTACAATCAGATTCAGCAACAGCAAATCTGCAATTTCAAAAAAGGAAATATAAGTTTTAAAAAATCACTCATTAAACCAAAACTTCAGAATTTCTGAAATCCCTGAAAGAGACTTTTATTTCCCAATTGAAGGCTTGTTTTCCAGCTCCCCTTTTACAGTCAAGCCTACTAAAAAACAGTAATTCTTGATGGTGAGATACAAGTAATACTCTCTTTTACAAAAGGAATAAGAATCACTGCTCTTTTTCAGTATTGTACTAAAGATCCTGGTCACCGCAACAACACAAGAAAGAACAGTGAAAAAGACTGGACATTCTCAGATAACTTAATGGTAGAGCTAGAAAATGCAAAACAATCTAGACATATTGTTAAAAATAATAAAGTCGTAGCCAAGTGGCTGCCTTCAGCAGCAAAGATCTAATAATAGATGTACAAGATCCATATGCAGAAAACTGCAAGAAATCTCCAAAGACTTTAATGAAGACTTAGTGAAAATATCTCATATTCATATGTAATAAGGCACAAAAACATAATTAGTCCTCTCCAAACTGATCGATAAATCCAGTGCAACAGTAATTATAATCCCAATAGAATTTTTCAAGGAGTTTGACTCGATGATCCTAAAATTAATTATATCGATAAGCAGAAGTTCAAGGATACAAAAGACATTACTGAAGATTAAAAACAGAACATACCCTATGTCAAATACCAAAATTATTATAATTTAAGGCTGCTGTGGTTAAAGGCAGTATGGAATGGGTAGAGGAATAGACAACAGACCAAATTAAGAATAGAGAGATGAGGGCCTCCCTGGTGGCGCAGCGGATAAGCGCTGTGCTGTGGCGCTGTTGGCAGCGACGACGCAAGTTCGACACCCGACTGGAGAGATTTCCACATGGCGTGGCAGACCTCTCCTGCCTCGCCCACTGCTCCCCTCAGCAGTGTATTTCCATCGATCTGCCTGTTCTGCTCCCTACTCTGTCTCTGGTGAACCTTCTCACTGCCCCACGCCTCTGGCCTATACCCCAACTTGTATGCATAAATAAATAAATCTCTTTTTTAAAAAGTTAAAAAAAAAAAGAATAGAGAGATGAGAAAGAGATCCATTCAAACTTGACATTTGTCAATGGTGGCATGGTAGATTCACGGGGAAAATAAGGACACTGAATAAATAGGACTGGAGTAATTTGGATACTCATATGGAAAGATATGAAATTGGCATCCTGTCTTCAGCATATATAAAATGACTTGAATGTTAGAAGACATAAAAACCTTTGAGAAAAAATATAGGAGACTTACAAACTCACAGAAGGAAACTTTTTTGAACAGTCATTTTTTTAAAGAGTAAATCTTTTAAAAAATAAATTGAAATATTAAAATTAAGAATTTTTGTACATCAAAACTCCATAAAATTAGAGAAGAAGATAAGCTACAAGCTGGGAGAATATAATTAGCATAAATAAACACTAAAGGATTAGTGCCCAGAACTAGTATCTTAAAAATTAACAGAAAATCAGCCCAACAGAAAAATGACCAAAGGTAGAGACATTTCACCAAAAAAAAAAGTGGTGAATAAAAAAGATGCTCAAGGGGCCTCCCTGGTGGCGCAAGGGGTTAAGTCTCAGCACTATGAAGCTCTCCAGAGCCACTGCAGCATGAGTTAGATCCCCTACCAGGGAGCTACCCACATGGCGCAGAAGGCTCTCCTGCCTCGCCCACTGCTCCCCACTCTGTCTCCGGTGAACCCTCTCACCATTCCACACTTCTGGCCTACACCCCAGCACTTGTACGCATAAATAAATAAATCTTAAAAAATATATATGCTCAATCTTATTAGAAATTTGGTAAATGTAAATTAAGACCAGAATAAACTTCCATTTTAGATCCATTCGATTGAAAACAATCAAGAAGCTCAATTATACCAGCATTGGTAAAATCCAAAACAAGCTTTCCTTTATACTAATGGGAACAAACTACCTGTGTAACAACTGGGCACCATCATGTAAAGAGAAACATTGCATATCCCATGATCAAGCATCAGGAAACATGTACAAAAATGTTCATAGTATCACTATTTCAATGAAGGAAGGAAAAGAGGGTAGGAGGCAAGGAGAGGAGAGTGGGGGAGGGAGGAGAAAAGGAGAAGGAAGGAAGGAACCAACAACAACCCGCCAACAGGAGGATGGATACATAATGGTATATCCCTTAAAGGAATTGTACAGAACAGTGAAAATACAGAGATACAGCTATACATGCAAAATATAAATCTTAGCAATATAATATTCAAAGAAATGGCAAGATACAGAAGACTACATTCAGTATGTTATACTTAAAAGTTCAAAAATAAGCAAATCTATATATTATTTAGGAATACATACTTAATTCTTTAAATGAAAATAATAATAAATATACAATTCATGATGGTAGTTTACTGGGAGGGAGGCAAAGATCAAATATGGACAGTAGTAGCAAAGTAGCTGCAAAGAAAACAGTACTGTTATAGTTCTTAAATTGGGTGATGGGTTCATTTGGGTTTATTTAAAATTATTCTTCATAATTTACATATATTATAAATACTAATATTATAAAAATTTGTCAGGATATTAGTAGCATAATTTTCAAAGACCTAAAAACATGCTGTTTAAATAGTAAAAATTCAGACACAATGTAATTTGTACTTTCAAAGACTTCAAATATAATTAAAACAGTTAAAGTCATCTGAAAAGCTGTCTTTTCAATGATGGGATGGGATAGGAATGGATGGGATGGGATGAGATGGGGTGGGATGTCTTTTTAAAAATTCTTATGACAGGTCAGTTCCCTGCTTACGCTAAGACAATAGCACATAATGTTCTTCAACATTATGTATTTAAAAGGTCAGTTATGACTAAAAAGTAAATAAATGTTGACACTAATGATGTTCTCTACGTTAAACAATGGACAGTTTTTTTTAAAAAAAGGAAGGAAATTAATTTCTAAAAAATTTTATCCAGCTAACTTTTTCTTTTATGAATTAGGTAAGGAACACCATTATTCAACTTTAGAGGTAAAAGTAAAGTGAGTTACAGGACATAGTTTGAGCATCAAAGTGTTTAAAACGACAGTACAATAAAAAGGAGTAAGCTGTAATAATTAACAATTGCAAAGATATGCATACTTTCAATCTTTCCTGTTGCAACAGGAACTTTGTTGCTGCTTTGCGGCAGGAATGTGATAAGGGACACAACAGTCATGAAGCAAGTTTGCAAGGCAAGACTCTACTACTTGAGCAATCCAGAGAGTGGGACTAATGGGGGACAAAGTTTTACAAAGAACAAAGAAGGGGACACGAGGATCATACGTCGAGAGACATTTGCGTCAGCAAAGTATCTGATGTTATCACAGGCAGAGTTATCCGAGACCACCACGGATAGTCACGTAATCAGGTGAACAGCGGCCTAGGCGTCCTGGGGCCTGCCTCGTGATACGGGCTATACTCCGTAGGTAGTCAAGGAATGCTCTGCTGCGGTCTGTAGATAGCAAACAGGTCACAGTCACCCAATAGTGGCCAGTTAGTAGACAGCTCAGAGGAACCCACACTTTCCCACACTTTATCATGGAAGATTTCTTGAAACTCAGTCTCCATATACACATAAAATATTCACATACATTATAAAATGCCTTACTTTTTCAATCTAAAGTATGCAGATGCTCTGTTCGTTGGTAACACCGGGTTATAGGGATCAGCATCCATGCCTTTGGTGTAGCACTCAATTGCTTCATCATATTTTCCTTGTTTAAAGTATTTATTGCCCTGAAAAGACATGAGTCAGATACATACTGCACAGAATTCCAGAGCCATTTTCTTTTAATTTTATGCATCTCTTTCTAGTTTACTAGCCATATGATCAAAGCTAACAAAAAAGAAAATTAAGCAAAATGACCTTTTTAAAAGAAATGAAATTCCCTATACATTCAGAGTATGGTACAATTTGGAAGCCATAGCAGAAAGATGAATACCTAGCATTGTCAGTATACTTTTACTGACAATAATAACCTACAGAAATGTTATAAAAGTTTTAATACCAAAAAAAAAAAAAAAAGAGTTCGGGCATTTTAAAATGCAACATAGTTTTATAAATGATGAGGCCTCCCTCAGGGAGAGATGAATATTCCAAAAAATAAGCAAATATGACCTGTGATATAGAGTACTGAAATATAATATTCAAGCCAAGAACCACATATGGGTTTCACATTACTTCAGTCCACTACTAAAATCCTGGAACAACTCTGTAGGGTCCAAGCACTTTACATATAGTAATTGATTTAATAGCCACAACTGCTGAGTTTAGTAATAACATGCATCTTATTTTACAACTGAGGAAACTGAGATGTAGGCAATTTAAACAACTTATCACAGGATTTGAACTCAGGCAATCTGGGTCCCGAACATCTACTCCTAACCACTATACTACACTGCTTCCTGAAAAGGATACAACCAACAACTTAAAAACCTGAAAAGCCCCTAAACTATACTGAAGAAAGCTTGGGATCCACATCACCTTCTACATACCCTGTTCACCTGCAGGAACCTAAAGCTAATCTAAAGAGTACCTTTTCTTTTAGAGCAAGAGCCTTCTGTGAATCTACACGAATTCCGTCTTCTTCTGACTCTGATTCTTGAGACACAGAATCATGAGTATTTTCTTCTTTGTCAAGCTCATCAAGGATACTGTCCTGAAATAAGTAAAACAATGATAATAAATACATTACAATTTAAAAAAAAACTTACACACACTCAAACATTTCAGATCTTTGAATAATGTCATTTCACTATAACACTAATGAGAAAAAAATAACTGGTTTCATCCGCTGTCTGTGTGGAGTTTGCATGTTCTTCCCCATGTCTGTGTGTGTGTTCTGCAGGCACTCCAATTTCTTCCCACATTCCAAAGATACGCATGCCAGACTCACTGGCATGCATGTCTGACTTACAGTCTACGTGAGTGCTGAGTATGTGTGAGGGCACCCTGCATGTCATGGCTTATACCCAGGGTTACTTCCTGCCTTATGCTCTAAGCTACTGGAATAGGCTCCTGCCACCTGAGTCTGAACTGGAATAATCAGGCTGGAAAATGAACTAATGAATACAAATGATTGTTTAGTATTAGAAGTGTTTAGGTTTTTACTTAGAAGTTCGGTGAAGTTTTTATGACCAGAAATGTGCCATAGAAAGCTAACTATGGTTGATATCAGCCTATGGTAAAACTGTTATAGGTCATTTTGACTCAAATCAGTTTGTCAGAACCTATCAACAAAATGAGGACTTTATGTACACTCAACAGAACTTAAATTGTTAACAGAATTTAAATTGTTAAGCTATGACTTAAAGGTCTACAAAAGTAACCCAAAGGTACTTTTGTTTAGAAAACCAAGAATCTGACTTTGAACTCATAAAGTTAGCTATGTTCCTAATAATCTACAAATCATCCCTACATCACAAACTATTAAGGGAGACTTAACATTTGAGATGAGTTTACAAATTACCCCAAATTAGTATAATTAGCAACCAATGATTTAATAAAGCATACTAAAACCCAGGGGATGATCAGGTTGGTGGGTCCTCATCCACACTTACAAATGCAGACACAAATCAAAAGCAGAACAGCATGAAACGACAGGATTTATTTATGAATAAGAGAAGGGAGAAAGGAGGGGAGAGCGTTTACAGGATGGCATGTGAATTGACGGTGTGTGTCCTATCCCAAATAGCATCTGCTAAGCAGAAACCAAAGTCAAAACCAAAGCCATACTTGGCAAGCTGGCAGCTTCTCCAGACACCCAGACTCGAGCAG
Organism: Scalopus aquaticus; assembly: GCA_004024925.1. Lineage (NCBI taxonomy): Eukaryota > Metazoa > Chordata > Mammalia > Eulipotyphla > Talpidae > Scalopus > Scalopus aquaticus. Next base: position 24,767 of record PVIJ01014055.1, on the reverse strand, counting down.
TTCACCAGAGGCCCAGCAGCTCAAATGTCAAAGCCCCAGTAGCTTAACTGCCCCAAAGTTCAACAGTTTAACTGTCAAAAACCCCAGCACTGCCTCTATTTCCCATCAGCTCCAGCTCGGAGGAGTGGAGTCCAGAAAACTCTACCTTTTACCATGGAGTTGGGTAAGAGTGAGGAGAGCTGGCTCAGGGTTCGAAGAGCTTCTAGGCAGGTGGCCACATGTAGATGCAAGGAGAGTAACAAGCTCAGAAACATAGAAGCTCCATGCCAGTACCCTATGCATCACTTCCATCCGGCTATTGCTGAGTTACAGACTTTTATAATAGACTAGTTAGCTAGTGAGTAAACTGGTTTACTGAGTTCCGTGAGCCACTCTAACAAATTAATTGACCTCAAGGAGGGGGTCACAGAAACCTCTGGTTTATATCCAGTGAGTCAGAAGCACAGTTAATAATTCAGACTTGCAACTGGAAGTCTGAAAATCGGAAGTAGAACGCAGTCTCATAGGACTGAGTCCTTAAACTCTAAAATCTATGCTATATCTGGGTAACGTCAGATTTAAACTGTAGAACACCCCAGGTAATGTAGAATTGCTTGGTAGTGGGAGGGGTGGGGGTAGTAGTGGGGAGTTCCTAAACACTGGAATTGGGTATAGAATCAGTAGTGGTTGACTCAGGATTTGAACTCTCACACTCTGCCTCCTCCAGAGAGCACTCATTTACTGTTATACTATCTCTCAGTATATTCCAAAATACAGCTGACTTAACCAAAGAGGCTAAAGAATATAACAGTCTAGCAATTCCCAGTCTCTTCTGACTGAAACTTTTTTTTTTTAAGATTTATTTATTTATGTATACAAGCTGGGGTACAGGCCAGAGGCATGGGGCAGAGAGAGGGTTCACCAGAGACAGAGTGGGGAGCAGAACAGGCAGATCGACCAAAATACACTGCTGAGGGGAGCAGCGGTAAGGCAGGAGAGGTCTACCCCGCCATGTGGGCATCCCCCTGGCCGGGTGTCGAACTTGCATCGCCACTGCCAACAGTTCCACAGCGCAGCGGTTCCAGGGAGGCCTGATTGAAACAGTCCTTCCATGGCAATACATAATCTATGGAACCTATCAGAATTTTTAAAATCATGTATTTTATGTATATGATAAAAAAGAATGATTTTTAGTAAGATATTTTAAACCAGCAAGCATGAGAGTTCATTACAGCTCATTTAAACAAAAACTGTAATCACTGCCTACATATTCTTTTTGCATTTAATAAGTAACATACTATTTTAAATTTGTGTAGGAGACAAATTGTTGACAAATTAAAGAACAAAATAAGATACATGCTTGGTTTTATAAAATCAGTATTAAACATGAACTGCAATGTGTTACTATGTGGTTTAACATGAAGATCACAGAAATATCAGCATGCTTCCAACATTAAAGCCAAGTTTGTCCAACCCTGCTATGGTGACGTGTACAGGAAATTAAAGATAGCAAGATACCAAAGCAGTTGCTCAGACCTGAACTAGAGTGGAATGGTGAAGAAATAACTGCATCTTAGGCCTCCCTGGTGGCACAAGGGGTTAAGTCTTAGCACTATCAAGCTATTGCCAGCCACTGCAGCGTAAGTTTGATCCCTGGCCAGGAAGCTGACTGACATGGCGCAGCAGACCTCTCCTGTCTCGCCCGCTACTCCCCTCAGCAGTGCATTTCAGTAGATCTGCCTGTTCTGCTCCACATTCTTTTCTCTGGTGAACCCTCACCCCCCGCACCTCTGACCTACACCCCAGTTCTTGTATGCATAAATAAAAATAAATCTCTAAAAAAAAAAGAAACACCTATATCTTGTACAAATACATTAAAATAACAATGTCAAGCAGTTAATACAAGCATGATGGCACCAGTCACACAAGACAGCAGCTTTATCACTGTCTGCTGAATGAGTGAATGACTCTGTACAAAGTACCTTTTGTTTTTTTTACAAAGTACATTTCTAAGACATATCTCAGATGATGGCTTTCAGGAAGGGTGTTATTAGAAGACACTGACTTGTGGAAAGGAAAATGCTACCTAGTAACAAGTAAAATGACGAAAAGTGAAATCAGACTGTACTATACTTAGTGAAGAATCGGATGTTCAGAAAGTATTTCCAACAGCAATAAATTCAAGATCCAAATCATACTTCTCTTACACTGGGACAATAATGAAACATAGGGTAAACTATTTAAATAACAGTACCAGCTCTCTCTTAAGATAGTCTTGGTTTCATTAAGAAAAATAAAATCAATTTGGAAAACTGGCAGTATTCTAGAGCTAACTACATATACAAAATAAGACCCAGCAAATACCTTCCTGGGTGCTTATGTCCATCAAAAGACAACCCAAATGAGTATTAATAGGAAAACAGATACACTATTGATATATTCACTCATGGAATTCTGATCAGTAATGAAAAAAAGAAACCGCTGCTACTGCTAATTAATCTCAAACAATGCTAGCAAAAACAACAACAACAAAAAAAAAAAAACAAGTACAACCTTTTTATGAAATCCCCAAACTGGCAAAAATGGATCTACAATATTACAGACTACAACAGTGCAATCTGACTATTTAGGTAAGTAACTGAAAAAGTTTCTGCAATGCTAGAAATGTTTTAGATCTTGATCTGGATGGTGGTTTCTCAGTTATTTATAGAGTAAAAGTCCAGGAAGCTGTCCTCTTAAGACTTTGTTTTGTCTCATTAACAAGTTTTAATGTAAAGGCAAAAGTAAACAAAGACTAGAATAGTGAAAGAAATGAAAATGGGATAAGGAAAGAACATACTTATCAATAGCAACTAAAATGGGACTGGAAAATTCTCTAAGTTAGATGCGGATTTGTGTATTGATTTTATCATTGTGTTTTTGCACATTTATCTCCACAACTCCTTCTGTTTAAATTGAGCATTACATATTAACACTAAAAAGATTACAAAGGAATGTATATCCCAAATCAACCTATAAGGTGGGTCAGAGTCTAGAATAAGGCTAGCCAAAAGGTCTGCTTTCACAGGCTAACCTGACAGTGGCTGCCTGGACACCACACAGAGGGTCCTGAGGCAGAGTCCTGGGAGTAATTAATTCTTGCTATACCGTGTGGCACATGTGAGTGAAAGGAGGCGTACACTCCTCATTTGCTATCCCTGATCGCGAGTGTAAAGCCCATCTTCCCAGGATAATCAAGATAGAACTACTTTTATTGCCATATAGCGCCAGCCCCAAGTATTCAACAGATTGTTTGGTTTAAAAAAACACTGGTAGTCATTTTTTTCTGAGAATATTACCCACTTAGACTTCTGGCTGTTTAGGGGTTAGAGATGGTAGCACAAGAGGGAATTGTTGCTGTGGTTAATATTTCTGTGTCTTAATTGCAACGGTGGTTATCTAAATCTACATGCATGATAAAACGGCACAGAATATATATACACATTGAACTTATGTCAATTTCCTGTTTTTCCTGGTTTTGATACGATAGTACAGGTAAGTACAATTAGGTACTATTTTATCAAAAAGAGATAAAAAATATGAACAAAGAGAATTCAGGGTGTTTTAGCTAATATTCACTGAAAGTGGACTGCAGCAGCAGAAAAAAAAAAAACTCTAGTTAATTGAAGAACCATGTAATTAAATTTTTATTCACCATAAAATAGTTTATAAGAGGAAGAAAGCAATCATTAAGAACATGCCATTATTTTTCATTTAATCCACGACTCTTAGCTAACGCCAAGAAAATTTTACTCAAGATACCAAGAAGCTTGTAACTAGATTAGCTTACCACATCAAGTTTTGCCCAGGCTTCATAGTCATAAGATTTTATCCTATTTTTTGTGTTTTCATCTTTGGCTTTTTTAGAAGACTGTTTAGTTTTGCCTTTCTTCTTTTTCCTAAAATTCCCATTTCGAACAGGAGGTAAATTCTAGGAGGAAAACAACACAGTCAGAGCACAGCTCTATTACTTGTTTGCAACACTAGTGATCTTTAAAATTCTCACTAAATTACATTTTCAAGTAACAAGTAACTTTTAAATTTAATTTTCAAGGGCCACCCTCGTGGCACAACAGGTTAGTGCAGCGCTGTGGAGCTTTGGCAGCTGCGGCGCAGGTTCAATGCCCAGCCAGGGAGAATCCCACATGGCGCGGCAGCCCTCTCCTGCCTCACCTGCTGCTCCCCTCAGCAGTGTATTTTGGTCAACCTGCCTGTTCTGCTCCCCACTCTGTCTCTGGTGAACCCTCTCACCGCCTCACACCTCCGGCCTGCACCCCAGCTTGTACGCAAATATAAAAAAATTTAATTTTCAAGCACTTAAAAATACCAAGTTACCTTCTCTGCTTACAACAATTTATGCTTGAAAAGTTTAATTCACCCTATGATGAATGCTGAACATTGTTGAGTCACAAGAAAATTTAACTTTATATTTCAATTATAATTTAATTTGCAATCCTAAATTCAAATTTCAAAAACTACCAAACCTGCAGCCTTAGTATAATGAATTAGCAGTAACCCAGTGCAAACGGAACTGCCTCCACATCATTAAGTACAGTAAACAAAGTAAGGTCACATTAAAATGCGCTGTCTTAAAGAAAATATTTGCTTAAACTTAGACACTAAGTTCATTTTTATGGCAACATCATACGTTAACAAATCACTAAATATATAATTATATAACATATTTTATAAACACACACACACACACACACACACACACACACACACACACACACACACATATCCCCACGTATTTTACGATGCTATTAATTTACCTTTAAGAGATTTAACACGGTCTTTCTTTTAGTAACTCTTCACTGAGTCCTAAAAAGTCTCACTACAGCTAATACAATTATTACAAAGACTTTCAAAAGTAAAATTTAAAAAAAACTGACAAGGAAGCAAATCACTTCAACTTTTGTATTTTCACAAAACATTTTAAAAGGTCACGGTTTATTTTAAAATAAGTAGTTTTGCTGGATGCTAAAGTAGGAATTTAATTAAGAAATTTACCTCTTCAGGAACACCATTCTGTCTTCTTAGTTCTGTATCCTTTTGTTTAATATCTTTTTCCCAGTTTTCCAAATCCCTCATAAAGTCCTGTAATTCTTCCGCATTTTGTTTCACTTGTAGCTGTAATTCAACTGCTTTATTTGTTGAAGTCATATGGCCTGCTGAATTCTGACCAATCTCTGACAAGAATAAAATAGAATTATTTGGTTATTTTTTTAACCCTTTTTTAATTACCTCAATAATGGCCAAGATACATCATAGAAAAGACTCTAAAATGACACTAATGAAAGAAAACATCAGTATATTATTTTTAAAATGAAACAAAGTTTGTCGAAGAATCTAATGAAAAACAGGCAAGTTAGGGCATTACTGAAATGCAGTATGAATGAAAAGCAAAGGGGGGAGGGGATGGATCAATGAAATTAGCAATTAGCCAGTGGTAACACATTGACTGCTCATCTCAAATTTAAAAATATTGTCCTAGTTACCTCCTATACTACTTTCCTTTTTCTTTCACCATCTATTGAACTTCTCCTACTGACAGGCCCTATATCAAGATTTAGGGAGCAAAAACAAGTAATGCAACAGGGTGGTCCCCAGGAAAAGGGGTGTATCCCAGGTTTCCTGTCCCACCCAAGGTAGGGTGGAACTGAGCAGGATATGAGAGGCTGGAGAAGAGAGACAGGACACACGGACAGAAGACAGGAGGAGATGTAAGAAGGATGGAGAGCCAGAAGAGGCCCAAGGAGTAGAGAGACTTGTAAAGAAGCTGCACTGGCCTGAACTGATTGAAAGAGATGTGGGTGAGAGACCTGTGGGGAAGTTAATGATGGCTATGTTGATTTTGGTTTTGATTTTGTTCGGTTCCTCTCAGAATTGTCTGTTTCTGACCCTTTTGTATGGGTCCCTGCTAAAAGGTATTTTGGTTCCTCCCCGAATTGTCTGGCTGTTTCTGACCCTTATGTGTGGGTCCCTGCCAAAAGCTGTTCTAGACTTGTGGCAGGCCAATCCTGTTTGGGTGGACTCTACCCACAAGGGGTTGGATAACACTGGGTGCTTGACTTAGAAAATGTATTCTTTGTCTTCTCTGTCTTTTCCCATTGTATTAAAGTTTCTTTCCACAAAAGGTCCTATATGTTTTGTACTGATGTGGCGGATGGCAGAACCTATTCAGAACAGGTCAGGTCTGGGGTTTCGGGGGTGCCCCTCTCCCTGCCCTGTAACAGTAAAATAGGTCTCATATCCAGTAGGGAAATACTAAGTAACAAAAAATTATGCTAGGCAGGGATCCTCAACCTGGGGACTACTGACATTTGGTCCAGACAATTCTTTGCTGTAAGGGAGTGATCCTGTGCATTGAAGGATGGCTGGCAACATCCCTGGCCTCTGCCAACTAAGTGTCAGCATATTAACCCCTCCCTTCTGGATTGTAACACCAAAAATGTCTGCAAACAATGCCAGATGTCCCCTGGAAGGCATAATAACCCCTTACTGAGATTCACACTTACTGAGGTATACACAGAATAGGCACAGAGCAGATGGGAAGATGTTAATTAAGTTCAAGAGAGTCCCTAAAAGTGCTGACACTTTAACCTAGTTTCAAGAGGCCAGCCAGGTAATGAACATGAGTGGGGAGGCAGAATGAGGTTTCTATGAGGAGAATGATGGAAATGAAGGTTGAAAGGTGGCTGTGGGACAGATCTTGAAATGCCAGTGCATGAGGTCTGAACACAGCATGAAAACTATGTAAAAGTATCGAGGTGGTAAAATAAAAGGGACCTGATGACTGATTAGAGTGAGGCGCTGAGGAGCTGAGCAAGACTCAAACAGCATCTCAGATTTCTGGCTTGGGAGTTTCTGGCAAGATTAGGGATGCCACTTTAGTCAGGAATCACCCTTTAAAAAGGAAAAGAAGTTTGAGACTTGGAAGACAAATGAAAGGACAAGTTATTTCAGTTTAGGATATGTTGAATTTGAATATTTATCGGACATCAGAAAGCGATATCCAGAGGATAGTTACAGAGGTCACCATGAGCATAAAGGTGGAAGCTACAACCATGGGATTTGGCTCTAATCACTGTGAGTCCTGGGGCTGAAGAGTCTAGAAACACTATAATTAGGGAACAAACACAGGGACAGGTGCCAACATGGGAAAACTAAGCAGCAGCATCTAGAGAGCTAAAAGGCACTGTCACAGAACTTTCAATTAATAATTCAAGAAAGTGGGAGAGGTTAGAGTGCTATATGCCACAAAAGCTGTATGGGGGAAGTACAGCATATAATCACATCAACATAGAGTGTTTTAATAAGATCAAAAAAAGAAAGAAATGAAAATGAGCTGAGAAGATGAGATTATATGGAGGGAAGCATAATTTTTTATATAATAACGAGACTGCTCACGACTATAGGCTGGGAGGGGGGTAGAAAGAGACAAGGTAAAAGAAAGACAGTGAGTCGATGAAGCAAGGTCCTCCAAAATGGTGGGAGGCGATTTAAAATTGGGGGTGGTGGGGCAGGATGCAAGAAGACAAAGAATTAGAAAAGGGATCCTTTCAGGAGAAAGGGGTGATTGCAAATACAGATAGATAGGTTTTCTGCCAGCCCCAGAACCTAAACGCTTACGTGAATGCCGGGCAGTGCCCACGCTGAATCATGTATGTATGTCACTAAAAAAAAACATGTATGATGTATCTCATTCATGTAACTCATTAAAAAACAAAACTAGCAGAGCGCTTTGCTGAGGACTCAAAAACATGAACAAAGGCTCAGCAAGCCACTAAGACGCCGTAGGGCACCCACACCTTTTCCATTTCACGCATCACCTCTGAGCTCCACAGGCCCAAATGCTCCCACACAAACTGCGACGCGCCTGGGTCCAATGCAGGCAACCAGAAACTTGCAGCGTTTGGGGACTTCACTTTCACTCCCCACATCCGGGCGGACACGGCACACCCACGCCGAAAGGGGGCGGACCCAGGCGGGCTTCTGCCCAGCGCGTCTCTGCGGTTCCCCCGACCGCACATCACCCGGCGCCCCGGGCAGGCCGAACAGGCCAGTCAGCAGAGCCGACGCCCAGCCCCGGCCGCACCGGCCGAACTCCTGCGGGAACGCGCTCTCCCGGACGCCGCTACCCTGGACACCGCCGCGCCGCCCTCGCCCTTTCCGCCTCTCCCGGGACGCACGGCCGCGTCTCCTCCTCCCGCCGGGCGACCCCAACGCCTCCTCGGGCGCTGCAGCCGGCGGCCAGAAAAGCAGCTCACCTGAACGGACCGTTAGAGGCCGCACCGCCGCCCCGTCAGGTCGCAGCACCCACGCCGGCCCTGCCTCCCCGGGTTTTTCCCACAAGGCCCCGCGCGCTCGCTCCGCCCCCGGGAGCCCGGGCTGGCGCCTGCGCAGTAGGTCGGGTGCCTCCCATTTCTCTTCAGGGTTAAACCTGTTTGGAGAAGGGTTATAACTTACTTGCATTGTGACTGAACTTCACAAATAACTAAAAAGCTGCAGGGTCCTCCAGGCTCGTTCTAACGCCTTGACTATTACCGTGAACGCTCCTCAAACCACTGTATCCCTATTATCTGCCGTGTTGATGTCTGACGCTTTGTCAGACCTTTGTGCTAAGCTTGTGGAAAAGTTACTGTTTCTCTACCATGCACACACTTTGTAAACTGGTAACTGTCAGTTTAGCAGGATTTCTTCCCTAGAAGTACTTGTATTTCGCAAACCAGCCCTTCACTCTGACTCCGTGCACCTTTTCAAGTAAACACTTTTCTAAGTGCATTTATCTGAGTCTTTGACGAGTGTTGGTATTAAGACCTGTCCTTAACTGTACTCTGTCTTGAAGATAAAACAAGGAATGTGAAACTTTTAACACTTTGCATCTGCTTCCTGCGTGGGTGACTTCTTACATTTTCATGGCAACTGTAAAAGTGTAAAACAAAACAAAACAAAAAAATGTTTTTTATTCCACATAAACAAATCTTTCTGTTTGAAACAGCTCTTTGATGGTAAACATTAGCCCCAAAATCCAGGTCAATGGCTCTCAAACTTGGCTAAATTTTGGAATCCCCTAGGGAGGCAGTAATTTAAAAAAAAAGCAAACAAAAAACAATTTTGGATCTTCACGCAGAAGTTTTGATTTAATTTCTGCGGCCTGGACATCGTGTTTTTTTAAACGATAGGATACAGCTGTGCAGTTGAACCTGGGCACCACTCATCCTGGTAATGACCAATGAAAAACCACCCCAGTGTTTTCCCTCACAAGGTTACATCATCCTTTCCACTGTATTAAGTATTTGGTGTCTTTGTACATTAAAGTGATAGTAGTCAAATCATTAAGTTTATCATCAAAATTCTTAACTGGTAGAATGAGTCCTTTATTTTTTTGTGGAGGTAATAACTTTAACACTTTATTCATAAATGTTCTAAACAAAAGCAACCATATTTTTAAATTAGTTCTGGCAGAATTGCTTGAGATTGAGCAAGGGGGTCAGCTATCTGCTCTAATAAAACCCGTAGATTCTTAGATGAATTTTCCTTTTTTCTCTCATCAGAAAATAATCAGGGCCTCCCTGGTGGCACAAGAGGTAAAGTCTCAGCACTGTCAAGCTATGACCAGCCACTGTAGTGTGAGTTTAATCACCAGCCAGGGAGCTAACCCATGTGGTACAGCAGACCTCTCTGGTCTCACCCACTGCTCCCCTCAGCAGTGTATTTCAGTCAGTCCACCTGTTCTGCTCCCCACTCTGTCTCTGGTGAATCCTCTCACCCCCCACCCCACCTCTGGCCTACATCCCAGATCTTGTATGCATTAAAAAAAAAAAAAAAAGAATCAGGCAGTTGCTTAGTGAGTACAGAATTAAAGTGAAAGGGGTTAGTCCATTGGTTTTGATGGCCACCATCACCTCATTCTAAGGCTCCATTATCTCACAAAACTCCATGCCTATAATGGCCTTTTCTCCTATAAGCTCAAACAAGGGCCAGCTGAGATGTCCTTCTGTAGAGCTTTTTCATGCCAACCTCCCCACTTCTGTTGATAATCATCTTGAAATCATTTTCACTAAGAAAATACTTTTGTGTCTTGCTTTTATGTCTATTTTTGTGTTTCCTTTTATGTCTGTTTTTACTAAGAACAAGTCCCATCCATCTCAGTTGTGCTTCTGTTAATATCTGAATAATCATCTTCAAAGAGATAATCTCTTTATGTTTTCTGTATGTGGAAACTCGAATGGTCAGTGGAGATATATATATATATATGTATACATATATATGAATGTTTATATTATGAGAGTAATTGCTGAAATTAATCATTGCGAATGATTGATTTTATGTCTAAAAACAATTGTTGAGATCTTTCGAACAGTTTAACAAAGAAAGATTTTGATAGTTAACATGACTCTTAAGAAAGGTAACCAAATAAGGGATTAAGGAAAAAAAACAATAACAATAAAAACCACAACACAACAAAACAAAATTAGACAACTATAAATCAGAGACATTCTGCAGGGGGTGGGGAGACAGAGTACAAGGGACCATGTGATGGTACATGGGTGAACTGGTGGTGGGAAATCTAGAGGGACTACACCTGAGAATGTTTGCTTTAAACATTGTAAAAAAAATGAATGAACAAAGACCCACAGTCAGGCACCCCATTTTATATTGGGGCTTCCCTGTAACAGTATGACAATCTCAGTGTTAGACCCAGTCTCTTCCTGCCTTGCTGCTCTGTCACCTTCAGCACAGGTCTCCCCCTTATGGTTCAAAGCTCCAGCTGTCTTATTTGATACCCGGGCAGCAGGAAGAGCAAGTGTGGGGGCACTTCAGGAACACTTTCTGCATGCTGATGGCCAGGACTTAGATATCCAACCACCCACTCCTGGCTGCAAGGAAGGTTGAACAGTTTTTACTCTTGGCAGTCAGGTGCTTATCTCAAAACTGGGAATTCAAGGGTAAAGGAGGAAACAAGGAGAGCAGGAGTTGAGGGGCAACAAATAACATTTTCACAGACCTTAATATGTGTTCTTTGAAAGAATGGAGAATGAATAAATGAGTAGACACAGCTAGAAATCCAGACCCATGATAGCCTGAGGAAGAATTCAGTGTCCTCATGCTGATTCTGCGACTTACTAACAATGGGGCTTAATCTAAGCCTCAGTTATCCAGTTAAAATTAAAATAGGGAAGGTAAAAGTATCGACTGAGGTCAGAAAGTGTATGTAAAGGCTTATCCAGCAGATCTTGAAACGTGGTAAGATCTTACCAAATGTTCATTCCTGCCTCTATCTCCTGCAAAGCTAAGGTCCAGGCCCTGGAATATGGCGCCTCAGTCTCAGCTGCCTACCTGCAAGACTGCTGAAGGGGCTTGCGAGGTGCACAAATACCGAGCACCAATAGCCGAGAAGGTGAACAGCCTCTCCTGCTGCATAGTGAAATCTGTATAAGAAGTGAGTCAGGTAAGAATTGTTGTACGAAACTTTTATATAAGAAACAAGCTTGTTGTTTACGATCTTTATTTCACAACAACACTAATATTATACCCACTTTTCCAATAAAGGAACTCACTTCAATAATTAAGAAACTTTCCTAAACAGCAAATAACAGACAGAGTCTGGGGAGGTACCTGGGCACTCTGACAGGCTGGGCCTGTGACCGCCATGTTCTACTGACTTCCTGTGTTGTCCCTCGTGACTCAGCTCTGGAAGAAGGGCTCATCCACACACACTTGATAACTCTCCTGAGATTCCCCTCGGATGTGGCGGTCTCCTAGCATCTGCTTACAGGTGAGAAGTCTATGTGTTTTTTTAGTACCTCCTCCTCCCTTAGTTTGGTCAACTGCTACAACCACAAAAGCTGCACCCCAAGGCATTCTGATGTTCCTTGTATATAGTCAAGGGGCTGGTTGTTGGGGCTGGAGACCACATCTCCATTATTCCCCTCCCTCGTTGTCTATGTGTAATGTTCCTTCCACCCTTTTTTAAAAATCCTGCATTTTTTAATAGCAGCTTTAGGTTTATAATAAAATTGAGAGAAAGGCACAAAGATTTCCCATTACCCTTTGCCCCACATGTGCATCGCCTTCCCCATTACCAACATCATTCAACTGGAATTCTAGATACCTTTTTTTTTTTTTAACCAGTGATGAACCTACATTGACACATCATACCAATGATGAACATTAACAGACACATTCCCAGTGAAGATACACAGATGGCAAATGAGCATAGGAAAAAAGGTTCCACAACATATTTCATCAGGAAAGTGCAAATTAAAACATTAACAACCAGATGCCATCTATTCTGTCTTTTCTTTTACCAACTCCACTATCTTGGTTACTGTAGTAATTCTTGAAGTTGGATAGCAGAGTCCTCCAACTTTGTTCTCTGGCAGATTGTGTCTTTCAAGAAATTGGTCCATGTCACATAGGTTATCAAATTTGTGAGAATGGAGTGTTTCATAGTATTCCTTCAGTATTCATTTAATTTCCATGAAGTTTGTGGTGATGTTTCCTTTTTTATTTCTGATATTTTAATTTGTGTTCACACTTTTTTTTAGTTAACCTGCCTAGGAACTAATCAAAATTTATTAACCTTTTCAAAGAACTAGCTTTGGATGACATTGATTTCTCTGTTGACTTGCTGTTTCGACTTCATCAATTTCTGCTCTAATTCTTGTTATTTCTTCTGTTTGCCTTGTGTTTAATTAGATTTTCCTTTTCTAGTCTCCTAAGGTAAAAATGTAGCTGACTGCTTTTAGATCTTTCTCCTTTTCTAAAGTGCTTTTCTAAGCACTGCTCTCCTGGCGTCTCATAAATGTTTGTAAGTTGCATTTTCATTTAGTTTGAAATAGCTTTAAATTTCTCTTCAGATTTCTTCTTTAACCCATGTTATTTAATAGTGGGTTGTTTAATCTCCACATATTTTGAGTTCTTCAATTACCTTTCTGTTATTGATTTCTAGTGTCATTCCATTATGGTCTGAGAGTAGACATGTGTGATTTCTATTCTTTTAAATTTGTTAAGGTGTGTTTTATGGTCCAGAACGTTATCTGTCTTGTTGTGAACCAGATGAACATGCAAAAACATGTGTTTCTACTTTTTTTTTTACAGAGTCTATAAATGTCAATTATATCAAGTTGATTGATGAAGATGAGCAACTGTGTCCAGACCAGGTTTCTGCTTGTCAGGTCCTTCCATGTCCAACAGAAGGATGTTGACTTCTCCAACTGCAATAGTGAGTTCCTCTTTTTCTCCTTTCACTTATATCTGTTTTTGCCTCATGTGGTTTGATGCTCTATTATTAGGTACATACACATTAAGAATTATTATTTCTTCTTAGAGAAGTACCCCTTTATGACTATGTAATGCCCTTCTTTATCCATAATAACTTTCCTTACTTTGAGGTCTAGTCTGTTTGTAGTTTGTTACTGTGGAACATTTTTATCCATTTATATTTCATCGTATGTGTCTTTATATTTTAAATGGTATTCTTGTATCATAGACAACAGTTGGTTCTTGTGTTGATCCACTCTGATATTATCTTTTAATTGGTGTATTTAAATCATTGACATTCAAAGTGACCGGTTTTTATTTGTTGCCTTGGTCTTTTTTCCTATTTTTACCTTACATCCTTTTTTTGCCCTTCATTCTTTTAATGGATCATTTTATATCATTCCGTTTTCTCACCTTTCTTATTATATCAGTTCTACTTCTTTGCTTAGCTTTTTTAATGGTTGACCTAGAGTTTGCAGTATGCATTTACAACTTATTCACCCTCACTTTCAAATAACACTATTACCAATAGGTAATGTGAATAATGTACAGTAATAAAGCAATATTAATTCCTTCCCCCTGTTCCTTGTACTGTACTATAATTCATTTTACTTATAATATATATAAGGATATATAAATACACAAACTATATAAATATACAAAATATATAAGGATATATATATACACAAACTTAAGTATACAAGTACATATGAATATATAGAGAGAGAAGTGTATAAAATTAAGTGTATAAAATTAGATTGTGGCCATTATTATTTTGAGCAGATATCTGTTAAATCAATTAAAGACAGAAATATAAAAGTTTTTATTTTACCTTCACTTCCTTTTTTAAAACTCTTTCTCTTTGTGCAGTTGAGTTTCAAACCTGTGTTATTTTCCAGCTTGCTGAAGAACTTCTGGTAAAGTAGGTCTGCTGTCAACAAATCCTCTCAGTTGTTGTCCAAAAAGCCTTTATTTCTCCTCTACTCTTAAAGGCTAATTTCTCGGGCTACAGAATTCTAGGTCATTGGAGTTTTCTTCTCTTAACACTTTAAATATTGCAATTCATTCCCCTCTTGCTTGTATGATTTCTTAAGAGATGGCACAGATGTTTTTCCTTATCTGTGTTCCTTTATAGATAAGTCGTTTTTCTTCATTGATTTCCTTTCATTTGAAAATGATATGCCAAGGTATAGTTGATACTTTGTTGTTTTGCCATTTGCTTGATATCCTCTGAGCTTCCTGGATCTGTGACTTGATGTCTGACATTAATTTAAAGAAATTATCCGTCATTATAGTATAAAATATTTTCTCTGGTCTTCCCCTCTCTTTCTTCTTCTAGTATTACCCTTATGCATATGTTACACCTTTTGTAGTTGTCCCACAATCCTTTGATATCATTTTTCTTTTAAGTCTTTGTTCTGTTTTTTATGTTATTTTTATTTTTGAGGATTCTGTTGCGATATCCTCAAGCTGAGAGAGTCTTTACTCAGTTGTGTCCAGTCTTCCAATAAGGCATTCTGCGCTTGTGTTACAGTGTTTTCTGTTTCTAACATTTCTTTTTAGTTCTTAGGTTTTCCATCTCTCTGCTGATGCCCATCTGTTCTTATATGCTGTCTGTTTTAACCATTAGAGCCCTTAATTTATTAATCAGGTTGTTTGACATTCCTAGCCTGGTAATTCCAATCTTTTTTGTTGTGTCATGTTCTGAGGCTTGCTCTGTCATTTCAGATTGTCTTTTGCCTTCTGAAATGCTTTGCAATTTTCCTCATACACCAACTATGATGTACTGGCAAAAGGAACTGCTGTAATTGACCTTTAGTAAGTTGTAGTATGTATGTGGTGGGGAGGGGAGTGTTCTGTAGTGCCACTGATGTAAATTTGGAGAGGTGTGGGTTTCAGAGAGCAGGAGACTTGGGTTACCTTTCCTCTGAGAAAAGTTTCATCAGAGCTTCCCTTTCAGCAACACATGGCAAGTTTCCCCAAGAGGCAGAGACATTTAGTTATATCCAAAAGGGCAGGTTTATTATAAAAACGGAAGGGAAGGGAAGGAGAGGGGAGGGGAGGAGAGGGGAGGGGAGGAGAGGGGAGGGGAGGGGAGGGAAGGGAAGGGAAGGATGCTTGCCTGACATAAGTGGGCAGGAAGAGCTGCTCCTGGAAGGGACGGGTTTGTCAAGAGAGGCTTGCCTGGTCACAGCGGGCAGACTCAGGAGGAGCTGCGTCTGCTGCTTTGCAAAGGGAGAAGTTTGGTGAAGAGAAACACCTGCGTGGTCACAGGAGGGCAGAAGGGCTGCCGCTTCCTGCCAGTGCAGAAATTGCACTGATAGGGTCTTCTTCTCTTTGGGAGGGGCTCATTCCTTTGTGGGATTGTTAGTGCTATTAAATTAATTATTTCTAGGGTTGGTGCCTGAGGATTTTTTCTATATTTGGTGTGATGAGGTCAATTTGGAAGGATGGGTGATTCTTTCACAACGGCCCTCAGTCTCCATATCCCCACCTGTCTGCACCTCAGTCTGCACTTCCGGATACTTTACTTTTCTATGTAGCTTGTTTAACAATTATGTTCATCATTTCTACCCCTACCTCCAGCTTTTGACCTTGTCTGAACCAGTTTCTGGTCTGGTGATGCCTCCTTCCCAAATTTTCTCCTCTTAATCTCCATCACTATGATTAGGTTTCAGCCTTTTAGTGATCCC
The DNA here is from genome assembly GCA_004024925.1 of Scalopus aquaticus. Taxonomy (NCBI): domain Eukaryota; kingdom Metazoa; phylum Chordata; class Mammalia; order Eulipotyphla; family Talpidae; genus Scalopus; species Scalopus aquaticus. The sequence continues at coordinate 8,784 of PVIJ01014055.1, read as the reverse complement.
ATGCCAGTGGATTAGGAACTTCACAGTGTTTCTCCACTTTTCTCCTCCCCATTTGAGTGGGAGAGAATGACCAAATCGAGTGGGCTGGAGTGGGATTTTTCCTCCCCCAGTCACTTAGGCTGCGATAATACCCCTGCAGGATAGGCTCTAACTAGTTTCTGAGGGCAGACTTCATTAAGAAGAGTAGAATGGGAGCCTCCCTGGCAGCGCAACGGGTTGAGCGCAGCACTATGGGGCTGTCCGGAGCCACTACAGCACGAGTTCAATACCCGGCCAGGGAGATTCCCACATGGCACAGCAGACCTCTCCTGCCTCACCTGCTGCTCCCCTCAGCATTGTGCTTCAGTAGATCTGCCTGTTCTGCTCCCCACTCTGTCTCTGGTGAGTCCTCTTGCCACCCCACACCTCTGGCCTACACCCCAGCTTGTATGCATAAATAAATAAATCTTTTAAAAAAAAAAAAGACAGAATGCTCTGGAATATTTCAAATGGTTTCTTTTCTCCTCCCCATGCCAAAGGCCCATAGACATTTTTCTTAGATATTTATTATGGGAACCTGGCCAAACTTCTAGAGGTCTATCTGACATTATTATAGGGCCTAATCTATGACTGAGACCCTAGAGTTTTGAATTCTATGCTGTTCACACTAAGCCACACTATAATTCACCAATTACAGTGCAGGTTTTCCTACCCCAGAACTGGTTTCTACAGTGGTTTCTAATTGAGACTCTGCTCCCATAAGCCGTGTGTTCCAGTTTTATTCCCATATGTATTCTTATTTCCAATCCACATTCTCTCCAGTCTACATTCACCTGTCTTTCTGCAGGCTGCAATTTGCCTGTGGCCTCTCTTCCCTTACAAATGCAAGACTTGTTGATTTCTCAGTCTGGTCAGATTATTTTTCTTACATTGTTGCTCATTTTTGTACATTATATGATTTCTCCCCTCATGCCCATAAATCTCCACCACCAAATAACCCGTGAACCGTCACCATAGTCCCTCATGCTTTTCCCTGCTGTTTTGACCCCTTTCTCTTCAACTGTAGGCCTCAGGTCGGTAGTTTGCTCACAAGTTTTGCCTTTTTCCTGATGCTTTGTTCAGTTAGATTTTTACTTGGTAGTAGTTTGAAGTGGAGACTTTCAAACTCCATATGTGTGGGATCAGCAGCCAAAGGACATTCCTTCCACTCTTTGTATTATGAGTTAACTGGGAAGAATCTCTCCTCCTCTTGGCTCAAGAGAGTTGGTGAGTCCTCACCGACTTCCCCAAGATACCACCTTCTTCAAGCCAGTCAACCGAAGAGACATGGAGCTGTAAGTGTCACCCCTAGCCCTGCTCCAGAAAAAGCAAGGAGAGAGACCATTGAGGGGGCTACATACAAAGAAGAGACACATTTTAAGTTTGCTTAAATGACTTTATTTTTTTAAAGATTTATTTATTTATGCATACAAGCTGGGGTACAGGCCAGAGGCATGGGGCGGCGAGAGGGTTCACCAGAGACAGAGCGGGGAGCAGAACAGGCAGATCGACCGAAACACACTGCTGAGGAGAGCAGCGGGCAAGGCAGGAGAGGTCTGCTCCGCCATGTGGGAATCTCCGTGGCCAGGCATCGAACTCGCTCTGCAGCCACCGACAGCTCCACAGCACAGCGCTAAACCTGTTGTGCCACCAGGGAGGCCCCTGCTTAGATGACTTTTTAATCGGAGACTTGAACCCTCTAAACCATAGCTCAAGCCTGGCTCTGTGGGACAACGTCCCAATGGATTCAGGGGAGAAATGCACAATTGAGGTTGAGAAAAGAAGTTCCACTCTCCCTAGTCTCTTATTCTAGGGTTTATTTGATTATGGCTGCTACATAAGCCTTAAGATAATTAATGTTCATACTCCATGCTATCAGTTCCTTTTTATTTCTGATTCAAAATCTTCCTCTGATGAGGGTAATTCTTTTGCAAACTACATGGGATCACATTACAGCTCTGTAACTGCATTAAACATCTACAAGTGGGGGACTTTTTTTTTCCATTAAAATATTGTGTTTATTTTTTAATGGTTTATTCTAAGTTATTTAATAATCATCTGGAAGCTTAGATATTCTTAAATAGACGTTCTTAAAGTTCAAGAACCAATACTGAATGTATCTGTTATTTCTTTTTTAAAAACAATTATACTAAAAACAATTTATTAGTCTATCCTTGCTATTCTTGATGCATTTGCTGAGTGAGCCTGGAGAAGTCCACTCCCTGCAGCCTATTACCACCTTCATTTAGCCCCGGAATTCCCTGACCCTGTTCTGAGAGGATTAACCCCAGAACAGACCAAACACCCACTATTTGATTTCCAAGGCCTGATTTCTTTGAGGCCCCCACATAGGGCTGAATTGCAGTTTGCTAAGCTGTGGACAATAACAGCCATTATAGTAATTTTAAACTTCTACCAGCCATTCTGCTTACGAACAGTTGAAAACATTCTCACTATAATATCATCAGGTTTGCCCTCTCAACAACCCCCTCCCCAAAAAGAAAGGGGCCAAACCCTTCTCTTTACATTGAAAGGAAGCATGAGGCCCAAAGGGGTCAAGGACTTATTTTGATGGGTTCCACTCCCATCAGGACAGAAAACTAACTCGGGCTCTTACCTCCTCTGCCTGGAATTCTGTTTCTTAATCTGTGTTGCCAAAATGCCGGAAGACAATGATTTGACTGTTTCTCTGCATTTTTCTAATTTGTCTCTTTTTTTCTCTTTCCCATCTGGGCATTTCTGGGCTCGGGAGTCCCTCCCAGTGTCCCCATTTCTAGGCTCCAGCCTAGAGCAGGTAGCACATCAGTCCTGCCAAAGCTCTCTCTTGCCCTCACGCTCTTTTCTCACTCGAAGCTCTACTGAGTGGAGGACACCACATAGGCTGTGGCGATGTACTTCTTGCCGTTTCCATAGGTGGTCTTCTCCCAGGGGTAGGTCTGGATGGCCAAGGGCTTTCCACCAAGGCTCAGCCGGCACCTGTGAGGAAAGAGCCCCTATCACACTGAGGAAGGACAGGAATTTATCACAACAGCCACAGCCCCTGCTTCCCCATCCAGTATTCCTGAAAAACAGCTATGCAAGTTTCAGAACAAAGTGACTCAAAGCCTGTTAGTTTGATTTAAACCTATTAGTTTATCTCACACATAGGCCCCACTACTTACAAGACTTCCATCTTATCTAACTAACAAAAGGTTAGGGGTCCATTACTATGATAAACAAAATTGGCCAAATCTGGCCTCCCTGGTGGCGCAGCGGTTGGGCGCTGCTCTGTGGAACTGTTGGCAGCGGCAACGCAAGTTCGACGTCTGGCCAGGGAGACTCCCACATGATGCGGCAGACCTCTCCTGCCTCGCCCGCTGCTCCCCTCAGCAGTGTATTTCCATCCATCTGCCTGTTCTGCTCCCCACTCTGTCTCTGGTGAACCCTCTCGCCGCCCCATGCCTCTGGCCTGCACCCCAGCTTGTATGCATAAACAAACCTTTAAAAAAAATTGGCCCAATCTCATTATCTCAACCTGTAAATTCCTGTCCCTTCTGTTAAGCAAAAGTTGTCAATAGCCATCAGGATCGCACCTGTGAGCCCTTGTCCCTTTAACTTAGCAAGTATGTTTATCAGCAGCCTGAAGGCCCGAGGCGCCACTCTCCTCTGAATCTGCCCGCACTCTCTTGTGTGGACTTCCACCGACAATACAGCCTCATTTCTAACTCACCTGTACTGACTCCCGCGTGAATTCTTTCCTGCGTAGAAGTCAAGGAACTCGGGGTCCCTCAGCACCCCTGGGCCCCATCAGTAGGGGCCACCACTTTACTCTGCCTCTGTCCACAGGCTGGAAGGATCAAGTCCAACCCATGTGGAGTCCACTCTGCTTTACATCCTTCAGTCACTGCCTCTAGCTCCCCACATGCAAGACCCTTTCAAAATCCTTGCCTTGTTTTCAGTCTTCTTAGCACCGTTTCTCCTCTTTCCCGGAGCAGTATTCTCAAAGCCGCATAATCCAGGGCTGAACATCCCCTCCCCTCAAAATGAAATGTCTCTTTAGGGTTTTAGAAGTAACAGGGCCCAGCATCCTTAAATGTAGAGAATTTGAGGCCACGTAGTTTCAAACTGTGCCCTCAGGAACTCTAGGGCTCCCCCAAGCTGCCTGGAGGCCATATAGGCCTGGAGCCCCAGGCAGCTCTATTTCTAACTGTTTTACAGGGAAGGTCCTGCATAAGATTTCACTTGGGGGAAAAGTTCTGCTGCTCAGATGAAATTTGACAGCTATCAAGCTAATTTTACAACTTCATTTTCCAAGTGAGAAAACTGAGGCCCACAACAGTGATTTGTCCACACGCTCCCAGCCACGGAGAGGTAGAATTGAGGTCCCCGAATGTCCTGATCGAGGACAGCCCGCAGCTCCCAGCCCCCAGGGCTGGCCGGCCCGGTACTTACACTTTGCCTGGCCTGGCAATAAAGCACAGAGAGTAGAGTGCAAACTCGAACTCAGGGCTGCTGCCAATGAAAGCTGAACCGACTTCCTTATAGTAGCCGTCCCAGTTGAACTGCATGGCTAGCACGTCCGGGTAAGAATCCCACTGAGAGAGAGAACCACAGAGGGTCTGCTGAATACCCAGAGCAGAGTCAGACAGAGGGTGGCAGACAGGAACTGTCAGCCAGGATTTGTGGAGGGTCCATTAAAGGCCCATGTGAGCTTTCCTCAGAGGATGAATTCTTTATGTCAACGGAGGAAGCCGTCTGCCCTGCTAACATGACTGAGTCCTGCTTGGACCCTCTGGAGCGCCAGTGCACGTCTCCCGTAGAAGTCGAGTCGGCACCCATATAGCCGAGGCCAGGACAGCAGGGACGGTTGTGGCCCTCACACACAGAGAAGGAGAGGTTATTGTCCCCAAATTATTTCCTAGCATAAGGCAACAAAGGTTTCTTTTTTTATAAGTATAAGAAGTTTAACTGAGACTAGCCAGGCTGAAGCTTCTAGCCAAGGCCACGTTCTAAAGAAGTTTGGGGGCCTCTCTGGTGGCGCAGTGGTTAAGCGCTGCACTCTGGAGCTGTCGGCAGCGGCAACGTGATTTCGACGCCTGGCCAGGGAGAGTGCCACATGGCGGGGCAGACCTCTCCTGCCTCGCCCGCTGCTCCCCTCAATAGTGTATTTCCGTCCATCTGCCTGTTCTGTTCCCCACTCTGTCTCTGCTGAACCCTCTCTCTGCCCCACGCCTCTGGCCTGTACCCCAGCTTGTATGCATAAATAAAATAAATCTTTAAAAAAAAAAAAAGAAGTTTGGGCTTGTATTTGGCCCTCCCCTCTGAGAATCCTCCCCAGCCCCAGCTCCCATCCAGAGATGGTGCCCCTGCCTCCCGGCCCCTGCAGTTCAGAGTCTGCACTGGAAGGGAATCCCAGCATCTTGGCTGCCTAACATGCTCACCAGGAGACAGAGAGTCCTAGTCACACTCCTGCCAATGAGAGTCAAGGTGGAAACTGACCGGCTGGGATGCAGAATGAGGGCAGAAGTCTGCGACCAAGCGGGCTTTTCAGTCCTGGGGGCGGCACTCAGTACTCACAGGCCCGTCGTAGATGTGGCTGTAATAGTCGACCAGGCCTTCCTTCTCCTGCATGTAGAAGCGGATCCAGTTATGGAAGCCAGTGACCTTGCCTTTTTTGATTTCACCTATAATAAAGAGTTCAAGATGGGGGTGCGGGGCTTCCCTTCCAAACCACTTTCTGACTCCTGTGCCAGCTATCTCCCTTCTCCAGTCTCTGATTCATAGAATGTCCCTCTTGCCCCAACTTTCCAGAGCTCCCCAATATCCTTAACTCTCATCCCTAATTCTCACTCCCACTTCAGCTCAAGTCCCCGGGAGAATTCCTCCTCCCAGCTGGACCTGGTGACCACTTTGGGATACCGCTGTCACCGTTTCTTCAGGAGCAAACCAGACTTAGTAGAAACTTTTTGGGGTAGGATGGTGGAGAGAAAGACCACAGGTCTCTGGGAAGCAGCCGACCAAGCAGAGGACTGTTCGGAGACAGACAACCACGCTCCCAAACCATCTCCCTTCCTATGTGTGCCCCTTGAGCTCCAGGTTCTGGTCTTCTTCCCCACTTAGATTCCAGAACAGCCTATTTTGGCTTCCCTGATCCTCTCTCTTGGGCTGCAGCAGCATGTCTCTCCCTGCCAGCAGGCCTGGCTGCTGACCTGTCCCGCTGACCTGTCAAGGCTTCTCTGTTCCTCAGGGAAGGCCTTTCTCTCCAGGCCTAACTCCTTTCCAAGCAGAGGAATCCCACCTGAGAAGACATGTTCAAAGCCACTCGAATCCTCCTCTTCACTTCCTCTTGAATAGAGCCCGAACCACATGTTCTTCAGGTCTTCGAAGAATTCTTTTTCTGAGCTGTAGCGGTCTAGGGGAAGGAATGTAGAGGACTTAGGAGAGGAGAAAGAGGAAGATTCTGGGAAACAAGGGCCACCTGCCCTGCCAAGAGACATGCACAACCAACAGAGACGTATAGGGGATGGGACGCCTGTCCTGTGCCTGGCCCAGATCTAAAGGCTGAGGATTCAGCAGGGAGTAACAAGGAGTAGTTTACATTCCAGCATAAGAGACACAATAAACAAGTAAACAATGAGTAAACAATATGACTTCAGATAAGCGCTTTAAAAAAATAAAGCAGAGTATCTCGTGATGACTGGAGGTGCGGATGGGAAGAGGGGACTGTTCTGGAAAGAAAGATCAGGAAAGAGCTCTCTGAGAAGGAAGCACTAATCAGAGACCTGCAGGATAAGGTCAGCCATCAAAGATCAGGGAAGGAGATTCTTCCACACAGAGGGAATAGCAAGTGCCAAGGCTCCAGGGTGCCTTGACCTTGGTGTTCAAGGAGCAGCAAGGAGAGTGGTAGGAAAGAAGGGTGGAGAAAGAATCAGGGACCAGGTCGTGCAGCTGGGGGTCTCAGTCAAGCAGCATAATAACAAAAATATTTTAGAATCACTGAGTGTTTCCTATGGCCTGGCCCTGTGTTAATTGTTTTCTGGGATGTCAATTCTTTAAATCACATTGCCTCTTCACGGCTATTAGTAACTAATTAGCCCTAATTTAGAGATGAGGAAACTGAGGCAAAGGTTCCACAATGCATGCAAGATTATTGTTCATAAGCAGTAAAGCCAGCACTTGAGCTCACCGTGTAGCTCCAGAGACTACAGCTTCTGCGTGATGGAAGAGCCAGTGACTAGTTTCAAGCTTAATTGTACGGTAGAAGCTTTGTTTTGAAAGGATCATTCTGGTTGTTGTTTTCAAAGGTCAATGGGGTGTATGCGCAGTTGCAGACCGACTAGTTTTGAGGCTCACATGCTGCCCAGCTCAGAGTGGTGGTAGTTTAGGCTGTGGTGGCAGCCTCGGAGGAGGGAGGCACGGCAGGGGTAGGTGTTGAAGGAGTGATAACTGGTGGAGGAGAAGGGGGTGGAGAGCAATGGGGTAAAGAGAAGAATCATATATACACCCTGGGCTTTGGGCCTGAGCGGACGGGTGAATGATGGCGTCATTTGCAAGCTGGGAGAGACAGGAAGAAGCAGGTCTGGAGGAAGAGCCGGGAACCAGGAGTTCTCTTCACACAAACGTCAGCGCAGGAGCAGATGAGATAGCCCAGAAAGGCAGTGAGCACTAAGGGAAAGGTCAGCCTGGGGGAGTCTGCGTTAAAGTATCATTATATATTGACTATTTACTGCCCAGAACTGTTAGGAGGATTCAATGGAGACACCTGCCATAGTCCTTCCTTACCAGGACTTAAAATGTAGTAGGAAAACAAGACTAAATGTACATGAAAAACGAGAATGGTTTCACGAGAAGCTTCCATTGACTGGGTGCTGGGTTATCTCCCGGGGGCTTTACATATATATCCTCCAGACCCTGCTCCACAGAAAAGGCTCACCAGGTAAGGTAACTTGCCTGGGGTCACACCACTAACCTGTGGCAGAGATGGGAGTCAAACCAAGTCTCTCTCAATCAAGGCTATTTTGGGTGAAACTCCAAACCCTTGACCTCTGAAGAGACAAGCCAGCAGTGAGCTGGGTCAGGTGCAGCTTCACAAACGGGAACAAGAACATTAAGGCTGAGTGGGTTTGGGCAGGGAGAGAGGTGAAGACAAGATGAGCAATGGAACAGCCTGGTCTCGGTATTAGAGCCCTAAATTCCAGCCCCAGCTTTGTTTTCAACTTCCTTTGTGGCCTCAGGCAAGTCACCTGCCCTGCCTGACCTCTGTTTCTCTCCTTGAAAAGCAGAAGGCTCAGGCGAGAAGGCCGTTTCTCTCGGGTGTTTCTAACAAAGCGAACACCAGGGGGCGGTGCAGGACCGCAGCAGCGACCAGTGAGGTGACCTGGAAGCAGCCGCCCCAGAGGCACAGCTACCGCCTGGAGTTCAAAAAAGGAATCTGGATGACACAAACAAACACAGCCCCATGCCAAGAAGTCCTGCGGCCCAAACCTTTTTTAGTCCGTTTCGAATGTATCTGGAGCCGTCCCAACCAGAACCCTTCCTGGTAGAACTTCCCTGTCAGGACCTCTGTGGATTTTCTGTTGCTGTTTCCCCAGCAAACATGTGAGGTGACTGCCCTCCTTCTTGGACTTAGCAGGAAGAGGTAGCAGAATCGGGGAAAGATTCTAAATGCCTGAATGTCAGCCAGTGGCTGACTCTGGCTGAGGAGTACCCTGGGGGTGGAATGGGGTAGCTCCTGGCCTTCAGAGAACTCTGACACAGAAGAGGCCAAGTTGGGGGGGGGGGGGGGGG
>PVIJ01014054.1:0-42477 GCA_004024925.1 Scalopus aquaticus | reverse complement strand
TGGCTTTAATTCTGGGTATTCTATTCGGTTCCATTGGTCTTTCTGTCTGTTTTTGTTCCAGTACCATGCTGTCTTAATTATTATGGCTCTGTAGTATAATTTGAAATCAGGGAGTGAAATTCCTCCATTTTCTTTCTTTTTAGTTAGGAGGGCTTTAGCTATGCGAGGTTTTTTGTGGTTCCATATGAATTTCATCAGTCTTACTGAGGGGACTTACTTGGAGGCGATGGATCACTACCAATTAAGGCTTAAGCAGCATGGTAGGGAAATTAATTCCAATGAGATTTTTTTCATATAATTTTGGAAAATAAAGTGAAATTCAGTTATGCTATAAGATGAAATCTTACATAGTCAGTAGCTGTCTCCAAGCTTCTTGTCATGTATACTGGAAATAGAGATGAGATAGGCCAGGTGGGATTAAAGTCTCAGTCAATCCTTTTCACTACAGAAAATCCAAATTGACCCAAGGGGGTAGATCTTTGTCTTGTCAAACATGGAAAGAGATTTTCTAATTGTAATTAAAGATCTGCATGGAAGCAGGGAGGGGGTAAAATCATACTCAGACCTGCTTCATTTTTTTCTCTTTAAAAAAAACTGCAAATTATAAATATTAAAATTAAAATATAAAACCCTTCTCTAATAACCTTCATATTATAATATATGTCATAATATTTAATATGCCCTTAGAGAAGCTATGACTTAGTTTTCCCAAATCCTACATACTACAAACACAAGTTTCCTTCTTGGCCTACATCTTTCAACATGGGACATACATTCCTTGCTATGTCATTGTTGGATGGTCAATTAATGTGCCAACAGTCCTTTGATACATGGTATTTTTGCTTTCTCTGGTGTGATTCAGGCACTAGTCCACTGAGTCCCCAGCTGCAATAAGCACAAAATAAGCAAGCTTCTAGGGGTGCCCATTGATGAACAATTTAATAGTTTAGAAGTTAAAATAGTATACTCAGCATTTCCAGTTCGTAATTGGTCAGATAGCTCTGGAGATTTCTTGAAGATAAAATTTGTAGAATATATAAAATTCTTGCAAATATTTAAAGGTAAATCAAATAGCATTGAATTATATCAGGCATAAAAAAAAAACAAAATAGGCCATTATTAATATAGAAGAAAATGAAATGCTGGAAGGAAAGATAAACCAATCCTTGCATAGTGCATTGCTGAGCTGCTTTTTGAATGCTTTCACTTAGTCAAAATATGATAAACATGAATATTCATTTAATCAAAATGATGACATACTATTTCAAGAGGACGGGAACTCAAAAGTGTGCACGAGTGTGATAGGAGCCGGAAGATGAAAAAAACCTAAATGATCCTCTTCTGTAGTGGGAAGTCAATAGATAAAGCCTATTAATAAAAAAAAAAAAATCAAGAATTAGCAATATAAGCATGCTATTTAGAGATATGGAGAGATCGTAAAAAAAATCAGCTAATATAGTTGAAAGTGTTTGCATCTGTGCAACAGGAAATGGGCTCAGGAAAAAAAAAAGCACAGGAAATATTTAATACTTTAAACTACATGCATATGTAAGTTTGATTAAAATAAAAACTAGATTGGAAAAACACTATGCTTTACACTTAAATCTAATTCACAGTCTAGTTGGAACACTTTAGTAACAAAAAAACAAATATATTTATTTTCTTATAAGTGGAAAAAATCTTTTGAAGCTACTAAACCCGAAATAAAGTGGAATATTTACTGTATAATCTATAACCACTTTCAAAGGCAGTAAATATGGCCAGAAAGGAAGAGACTTTGATATAAAGTATTCAGAATTACATTCATAATAAGCCATTTATGAAATATTATTAAAAATATGCTGCATTGGAAAATGTCACAGAAGATTGCTGTCCCATTTCATGGTTAGTAGGATTATGAATGACCTGAAGAGATGTCACATAAAAGTTGTTTCCTGTAATATTTCATTCAAAATCTTAATTCTTAACAAAACTCACAGTAAAAGAACACTCACGCATGTTTGTCTGTGATGATCTGAAATGTTTTCTATGATGGGAACTACTTTTCCATATTTAAATTTTAGTTATAAATATATTAGCAATTCAAAAGTACAATATGCCGATATACTTAAACGCACATGTACCCAAAGATCTAGAATGTCTCCTCTGGGATGCCATTTGCATCTTAACTCACCAATGGCACAAGAGAAAGCACACAGTCAAATGCAGTTCCCAAATCATCTTTAACCCTGACTCCTATAACCAGTACTATCAAAGCTCTCCTTTTAAGGCTTTTAGGTCTGAGATCCAAGAATCTGTCCAATCAGAGGTACTATGTTCTTGCAGAGGTTTACAAGTAGAAATGAGAAGGGCAACCTAAAAGAGAAGTGAGGAGCTTTATACAGAGAGGCCTCCAGGGGAAACAAAGCAATTTTTCCTAATGACTATAAGTATGGTACAAAGAAAATCCTGGAATTCCTGAATTCCAAGCTTATGAGTCCTGGCCATTTGTCATGGAAACACATACACACAATGAAATAGAATGAGCATAATGGTTTTCAGGACATTATATTGCAAGGCTTGGGCATTTTATCCCAAAACATATGCAACCTGAAATTTATAAAACTTCAAGCAAGGAAAAAAGAGAATAATAAACTTAATGTTCTGCAAAATTCTTATAGAATCATCAAGCTACAAATCACCAAGATAGATTCCATGCTGTGCTCCAATCCTTCTCCTATTTGTTCTTTTCACTCCTTATGCTAAAAGCTTTGTGCAAATATCACTGACATTTCCCAGTCTGCCAAATAGTCACATTAGACATATCTTAAGTTTGTGCATGCTCACCTATGTGTATGAAAAGGTTCAAAAGAGTTTTTTGAGACTCATTTACTAAATTATCATACAAAATATATATCATATAAAAATGAGAACTCAAAATATTTGATTCAAAAATGTAATTCATACATATACAACTAATCAAAATAAGTTCACAATATAGTAGATTGCAACGAGGGCCTTCCCTCTATTTATAGGATTTGCACCTTCACTTCATAATTTCCTCCATCAAAAAGTATATTTCCTGCACTTTAATTCTGACTTTACCCACATCTTACAGCCAATGAAGTTTTAATAAATATGACTTAGTAGAGGTTTGAAGGACTTACTTGCATAATTGGGCTTGGCAGTGCATCGCCCCTAATAAGATCATGCCCAGGCAAGCCTACTAGTTGGCAGAGAGGAAGTCTGTCTTCCTCCTTGTCCCAGCTAGCTAGCAACCAGCCAACGACATGGTGATCCACACCCAACCTACAAGAACCAACCAGTGAAGACTAGCCTAAATCACTAACTCTCAGACACATGAGCCAAATGTTATTGTTTCAAGTCACTGACATTCAGAGTGGTATTCATGCAGGTTATTTTAATAGTAGAGACCTCTCTTTTGATGAAATTTATAAAGATATCACCTAAAATGAACAGGGATATTTAATTAGCCCTAGAAATAATATTTCTAAAAAATACTACATGAACATCATGTGATATTGATTTTAAAACTATTACACTGAAACTCAATTTAAACCCCATCAAAAAACAGGCAGAAGAGCTAAATAGTCACTTCTCCAAAGGCATATAAATGGCTAACAGGCACAAGAAAAAATGTTCATTGTAACTTGTCATCAGGGAAATGTAAACCAAAATCACAATGAGATACCACCTCACACCAGGCCTTTATTAAAGGTTCAGATACAACAAGTGCTGGCAACCATGTGGAGAAAATGGCACCCTCTACATTGTTGGTGAGAATGTAGTCTGGCCCCTATGGAAAGTTGTGTGGAGGTTCCACAAAAGACTAAAAATGGATCTCCCATATGACCCAGCAATTCCACTCCTAGGTATCTACCCAAGGAACACAAAAACAACTAATTTGAAAGGAAACATGCACTCATATGTTCATTGCTGCATGATTTACAATAGCCAAGATATGGAAACAACTACCTAAAAACTCATTAAATGCAATACTACTCATTGATCAAAACAGATAAACTTATGCCATTTGCTGCAACATGAATGGAGCTGAAAGGGATTACGCTAAGCAAAATAAGTCAGAAGGAGAAAGAGAAACACCAGATGCTGTAATTTATATGTGGAATATAGAGAAACCAAACAAAGGGCAGGACAAAGACAAACATTAAAACCAACCCTTGAAAGCTGACCATAGATCCAAAGCATTGAGAGTGAGAGGGGAAGGGAGAAATTTCAGTAGGGATGGGGGAAGCACAATGGACTATAGTGGAGGAGTATGGGTACATTGTTGGTGGGAGAGTAACAGTAACCATGCCTGAAAGAAGAAATCCTACACTGTAAAAAACGTTAACAGGATGTAAAACAATGCTACTTCATTAAATTAAAAAAATAAGGAAGTCATTTATGGAAATTTAAATTCTTCACATGAAGCAAAATAAATTTTAAAATATGTATGTAATAAATTGTGTTTTATTAATTGCTTAAAATTTACTTTCCCTGTCGAAAGCAGTTCTACTTTTATTAAACTCTCCATAAATATCAGAAACATTTGGGTAAATATAGAAAACCACGTCCTAACAAGTCTAATACATTCTTCAAATTGTTTTTGACATTGGGCAAAGAGTCTGTTAGCAGAAAACTCTATGACCCAGAGTTAAGCCTTGGCTTGATGACATTTGCAAAGGATTGTCATTAATTCAGCCAATCAGCTCTTTGCTCCTCATCAGTCCTTTTATTCATCTTGTCCTATTGCCTTATCCATTCTACCACAAAACTACAGAACTGTTCTACAACTTCACTCTCTTTTCAAGTCCTCTTTCCAATATTAATAACCTAACTCACTTGACACTCAGGGCATTATGCAACTATTTTAGTTTTATATTCCTACATTGATTCATAACTTATAACTGGAAAAATATTTTAACTCCTTTTCAGATTCAAATCTGTGCTGGAAAAATTCAAGAATATATTCTATCATTAAAGCAACCAGGAGTACTAATTTTAAAAAAAGAAAAAACCCACCAAAAGATTACAGTATATTTCTGTTGGAAAGCAACTTAAAAAAAAAAAAAAGCTACAGGAAAAAGAAAGACTAAAGTAGGTCTCTCAGGAGAATGATTTAAGAAAGATATTTTACCTCAAAGGAGTAAAATATGAAGAGTAGAAAAAAATTAAGAAACACAAAAACATTTAGCAAGTCTTATATGATTCTACATAAAAGTCACTCTGTCAATAAAAAAAATAAAAACCCCAATCAAAAATTACACACACACACACACAAATATGGCCAAAGCTGGGAAATAAGATATGCAAGGAAGAAAAAACAAAAGAAGCAGGAATTCAAGTAAACTTGTTTACTTGTCTACAATTTGGGATATGTATCTACCAAAGCAAAACACCAATAATAAAACAAATGCACAAATGGGATTTTTAAAAGATTATTTCATTACTATAGAAGTGTTTCTAATTATTTACTGCAATTTTTCCCTTAAATTTATTACTTATTTTCTTTTTGTGAGCTTTAGTACTACATTAATACAAAGAATCTAGAGCATCTGAGAAATATGTTACATCAGAAATCAGGAGTAATGATACAATTACTAATTATATCCTTTATGAAAAGGAAAACAAGATTGGTAATTGACATACTGAAAAATTAGTAAATGCATTTGTCAATCTGATCTTAAATATATCATTTATTTTTATGAATATATTATTTCTAATAATAGTATTATAATGCTTCTAAGGATCTAGAATTTATTGCACCTTTCTAATTTACTTTCAGGGTTACTTATTCTCAATGAATGATTACTGTCCTACAGTGAGAACATCTCATGATATCCATTTTTTCCAAAACAAAGTCATTGTTTAACATAGGCAAATCATGCAAATTACCTGGGCTATCATTTTCTTACCTGTAAAGTGAAGTTATTATAATATATTGATACGCAATCCCTTTTTGAGTGCTTTGTATATTATTGTTGATCCTGTGTTACATTAGATTTATATTCCTTACTAAATCCTTACAAGAATGCTATAGAGTATTTATCCCCATTTTTCAGGTAACAAAACTGAGTCCAGGAAACATTAAGTAAACTGCCTCCTCTACTATGTAGTACTGCACCTAGATTGTTGTGATAAAATGACTACTATCTTGCAGGCATGGATGCTGGTGGCATGAGTAGGTAGATATGTAATTGCTCACACTATATGATGTGACATATGTTAGAAAGAATCCTCTCCATTAATGATTGGCATTTATTTATTTATTTATTTATTTATTTATTTATTGTCAACACTAGGGATGCATTACTTTGGAGTTCCAGCCATTGTTACAATGAGAATTGAAGTATGTGAAACACTAACTAGAGAGTTAACTGATAACAGGATAAGTCAGGAATAAGATACAAGTTAAATATCAGTAGAGAATAAAGAAGTACAAATTTAGATAATTTCCAAAATTAAATTCTATCAACTTAACATTTTCAACACTTGGCCAACAGAGGACAATTGCAGTTACTCTTTTTCAATCTGAAGTCTCAGGTTGAAGAGCAGGCTGAAGATTTCAAAACTTTTCAGATCAAATGTAATTATTCAGACCTTAAAAAAATTTATAGAAACTCATCTGGCTTCTAAGAAAAAATGTGAGGAGGGGCCTCCCTGGTGGCACAACGGGTTGTCTCAGTAGCCACTGCATAATGAGTCTGATTCCCTGCCAGGGATCTTCCCACATGGCACAGCAGACCTCTCCTGCCTCGCCTGCTGCTCCCCTTAGCAGTGTATTTCGGTCGATCTGCCTGTTCTGCTCCCCACTCTGTCACTGGTGAATCCTCTAACCCCCCCCCACACACCTCTGGCCTACACCCCAGTTCTTGTTTGCATAAATAAATACATCTTTAAGAAAAGAAAGAAAGAAAAAATGTGATGAGAAATGTTAGCAATTCAGAAAGTTAAAAAGTTAATATAAGCTATTGGTTTTGTTTCAGGACAGCTTCTGAAAAGCACCAGCAGCCACTCAGCAGCCAGAGTTATTTCCTCTTTTTCAAATAGAGGGCCTGGAAGAAATGACTAACAAGGAGAAGAAAACAGAGACAGCTCCTACTCCACTCAATACTTCACACTTCCCCAGTGGGCCCCACACAATCAGTGTGAGTGAGTGTCTAGAGATGAAATAGCTTTCCATCTCAGATCAGAAAGGAAACTTGACTTCATCCTGAAACTCGAATGTATCAAAAGGATATTAGTATTCCAGGCATTAAAGATCAGTCATCTCATACGCCTTGAATTTCTTCCTCAAAGGACTAAAGGTAGCTGTGGTCTTACGGAGTTAGAAATACATCTTTCTGGAAAATATTGATTAGTAATAAAAATGCTTATTAACAACATCATCTCACTTGTTCACAGACTTTCTGTTTTGCTTTACGAAAAATTATCTTATTAAATAATTTCGATGTCATGTTATTGTATTTTATGTATGGAGCTGAGAATAAGAGAGAATATTTCACATAGCTAGAAGAATATAGATATTAAGTAGTGGAAATGAATTAGAATTGGCTCTGAGCAGTTTTCAATATTAATTATTAAATAAGCAAAATCTCTGAGTTTTATTGATAAGTGTTAACTGATAGGGCTCATCTGTTCTCATTATGGTTTTCTAGATAGCATTGACAAATTCTCTATGATTAGAGATACAATGTTCAGAAATAGCTATACATAGCATCTAGAAATTAATATTCATATTTTTTCTAGGTATGAATAACTTAATCTCACATTGCTGTACTTTAAAAAAGCATCATGAAATAATTTTGTACCTGAATTTTATCCTGATAAAATGGGATGGGGAAAAGTTCTAAATTAAAATCTCCTTAAATGCCTAATTTTAAAAAGTGCTAATTATGAATAAGATTATGAATTTTAAAAATTGACCTTGAACTATGCTTACTAAAAGCATTTATTAGGCCAGGCAACTACTGACATGCTGATAGGTGTTCATCTTATAAAATACAGATCAAGAAACAGCTAAATCAAAGGGTACATAAAAACTGTTTCCATACAGATGATTCAAAAAACAGAATTGCTGTTTACTAAGTCTTCTGAAAATAGTCTTAGAACAGAGTCCAGATGATAAGATATTAATCAGTGTGGCCAGTGTGGTAATTTCCCATTTTTTATAAAATAATAAAAACAAAGGCACCAAACATTTGAATGACAGGACAGACTGGACAACTCACTACGACAAGAAGGGTCATACTCAAGAGGTATAGGCTCAGTCCCAAGTATGGAGTAGAGAGTTGAGGGTGCTTTTGAAAGTGCACTGGATTGCAGTGG
This sequence comes from Scalopus aquaticus, assembly GCA_004024925.1. NCBI lineage: Eukaryota > Metazoa > Chordata > Mammalia > Eulipotyphla > Talpidae > Scalopus > Scalopus aquaticus. The sequence goes on along the minus strand of PVIJ01014054.1, from coordinate 34,146 downwards.
TGATGGGTCACCCTGGACGAGTCCTTGGCCTATCCGCACCCTAGATTCTTTATCTGTGCAATAAAAATATTAAGAATCCTAAATCTGTTGGGATTATAACTCTTTTGGAGAATTTGGTAGAAAACAAGGCACATACCACATCTGTGTGATAGTTTATATAAAATCTTGACTACCCCAACCTGTTAGTGCTAAAGATCCCTTAATTAAAGTAATCTTTATGGTCCTCACCAGTCTTCCTAACCTTTCATTCCTTTTATTTTTCTCTTTATAATACAAGAGAAGATATTTTACACAGAATAACTAAAATTTGACCTGTTCCTTACAATTATTACCAAAGTTAAGATAGTGTAACTAAGTAATAAAAATGATCCTTTGGCACCACAAATGTACTGGTATATGAGTATGCATGTGAATAAGCACAAGTTTCACCACTGTCTTTTACAACTGAAATCTGGGTTTTCATGGGTTTTACTCTCCATGTCACTTTATCAGCAACCCTGTCATTATCAGGACTAGTCTCTGACGGTAGTTCAAAATTACTAAACTTTGGCTTCAGTCTGATTTCTTGATTCCGAGACAATCCAAAGGCAATTTAGAGTAAGTTCTTTGAGAAAATAATAATGCAAGGACAGCCTCTATGATTCCTCTGATGATTCCAGGAAAACCAGCTCTGCTTCTCTGCTCTTGGAGCACCATATGTATCACACTTTTGTGTCAATACAGATTCTAGCACATGATGACAGAGAACAGCAAGAGAGAGAGAGAGAGAGAGAGAGAGCTACATGGATTTTGTGCCATATTCCTCCCCAGGGAGCAAATGTTCACAGGACCAAACTGTGAATCACCTTTCTAGACCATTTCATATCTCCAGAACCCCAAATATCACCCTAAGGGTTTCCAAAGTCTGCTTGAGCCTCAAGAGTTGGCAATTTCCTGGAAACATGGATGAAGCTTTAGTGGGGAGTGGGGATTCCTTCCGTGTGACTGCAGTGCAGAGCAAAGGCTGGGAGAGGAGAGAAGCAGCAATCTGGGGGTCCACTCACCATTCCCTTTTCATAGAAAAATACTGCAGGTGTCTGAGAATCATAAAAGTGAATCTAGACACCCAGGCAGTTGCAGAGGTAGATTTGGGAAGGTAAAAGATTAGAATGTGTTTTTTGATATAATTGTCTGGCTTAGAACTTTTCAATATTTTGAAGTTTGGTATATGCTTCCCTAAAGCACTTGCCCCAGATTACAATGTTACAAAAGAGTCTACCCATTGTCCTCTTCCAAGGTTCTTCCTTCCTAAGCGCTGAAAGACTAAATTGTCCACATCTGGTCTCCTCGGGTGTAAGGCAGTCTGCTTCTCCCTCTACTACTTATTTATTAAAAATAAAAATAAACTCTTGTAAAATAATCTCTAATGAAACTTTTATATGCAAGCAAGTTTCTCAATGTTTGGTTCACCTCAAAGGATAATGGTAATTGGGTTATATACACTCTCTCATAAGATTACTTCAAAACGGTGTAAGTATGTGAATGGCTTCTCTGACATCAAATCATTACAAAGGAATATTTGTTCAAAAAGCAGAATGCTATGTTCATATTCAAAAGCTTACACATAACTTTCATCTTAAATTTCATGGTCAAATAATATGTCCACACAATTAAAGGTGTGTATTCACTGAACAAAAGTTGTCTTGGCAGCATACTTCCTAAGGACTAATTTTTATATGAATTTTGAAACAGAAATCAAATGTTAAATATAATTTTCAATCACTTGATAGGCTACCAAACCTTCAAACCTTAAGATAATCATGTGTTCTTGGAATGCTCTCTTTTTGTTCAGTTTGCAATCAGATTAAACAGATTGTACAAGACAAATCCATTTTTCAGCTGCAAAAGCTGCCCTCCTTGGAAAAAGCTATAGGCATAAAAATTAAATAATATATGCAATATCATTTTTAGACTGGGGCACAAAGTTTTCTACTAACGCCTGAATTTATGGTTACTTATGGAACATGAATACCATCAAGTGTTCAGGATCTCCTAAATCATACAAAGTTGTAAACCAATGTTTCTTCAATTAAAAAAAAAACAGTTAAAATAAGTAAATTGAAAATAGCAGTATTTTCAATAATATTATGATTGTCTACACTTAGAATTTTCAAAGGCTCTGTCTTTTCTATCAATGGTCTTCATTCTCCTCCCCCACTTTATTCTCTGCCAACAACAAACTGGCACAGCTGCTTACAGATGGATAATACAACCAGTGACTGAGGACTTGGAGAATATTATAACTGTATTTCTGGAAAAATACTAGTAAAATCCTTTATAACACAACTTTTGTGCAGATATTATTTGACTCATGACATGTTTTCTTAGTCCTAGGGTCAACTCTCATTGGAATAAAGTTAGACTGATTCATGACAGAGAAATTCATTTTACCTGAAAAGGTCACAAGTTCATTCTCAATTTTATACAAATGAGAATCTTTCCATGTAATACGCAAACTGAAGACACTACAACTCTAGGCATACAGGAAATTAATGAACAAGTAGTTGGGCTTGTGTGTTATCACAGAACCTATCTCTTGCCAGTATCTTAGCTATATAATGAGGAATGTTTGCATTGAATTTGACATCTACTACACCAGGTGTAAAAGACTTTGAAATCTATTTTTCTGCTTTTTATCTTCTGTCCCATTCCCCATCTCTGTCAAATAGCTGACATCTACATATTCAGTTTTGTAATGCTGAAGCAACAGATGCCCACAGTCATGTGGCTTAAAACAATGCACATTTATATTTTACAATTCTCTATGTCAGGAGTTCAGCATGGGTATCATCAGGCTAAAATCAAGTGTCAACAGACTTTGCTCCTTTCTGGAGTTTCAACAAGAAAATTTATTTCTTGCTCATAGGAGTTGCTGGCAGAATTTAATCCCCCATGGTTTTAGAACAAAGATCTGTTTTCTGGCCTTAATCTGAGATCTGTACCTAACTTGTAGAGTCTACTATGTTTTTTAGTTCATAGGTCCCTTTTTCCATCTTCAAAGCCTGCAACAGAGAAATCTATTCTTTCTCATGTCACATCTCTGACCAACACTTCTGCCTGCCCTTTCTGTTCTAAAGGACTCATGTGATTGTATCAGGTCCAAGTAAATAATCCAGGATTATCTCCCCATCTCAATGTCAATATCCTTAATTCTATTGCAACCTTAATTCTTTTTGCCATATAATTTAACATAGTCTCAGATTCTGAGTAGAACAGGGTGCCCTTTCTTGAGCTTTCAGGTTGATTACCAAGAACACATCTGAATTCCTCAACACCTTGCAAAGACTTCCCACTTCTGTTCTTTTCTATACCTTGAGTCTCTTCTTAAAAACTGGATTATTTATTATGTCAATGAGAATTCATATTACTTCCCCAATATATACTGACTCATTATTTTGCAAACAGGGTTCTTTCTCTAAGAAATGCATCATTTTGCTCTTCCTCTGCCTGCTCCCCCTGTGGTAGCCTCAATTCTACAGTCAGATTTCTAGACGTTGTCATTGATTTGGTTTTGTCTGACCCTTTGTTTTATTTCTCTATGTGGTAGGGGCCCAATGGACTGCAGTGGAGAACTATGGGTATGTATGGCAAGATACATCTGAAGCAGTGATACCATACATCTAAATCAGTTTTGTAAACCAATGCTACTTCCATTTAAAGGAAAATACATCAATTTAAGATACAACTTGAAAAATTGTTCATTGTATAAACTTTGGTAAAATCATCAAACAACATTGCAAAGAACAGCATCATTTAGTTGCCATCATTTCATACAAAATATTGGACTGCCTGTAAATACGGGAATAATCAGGTCCCTGAGCTTTCCTGGATCCTATAATGGGAAAAATTATTTTCATTTTATTTTCAGAATAAAATTATATAGTATAATTGTATTGCTTTGGAGTGGAGACAAACGTCTGGCCCTCATCTATGAAAGGTAATTTGATTCCAGTATGGAATATGCTTCATTTCTTCTGTTTTTTTTTTTTTAATATTATAGTTAGAGGAGATTTGTTTTCTTGGCTTCTTTTTAATTTGATGTTGAATTTGCATCTGAAACTTTCACAAGTAAAAAAACTCAAGTTAAAAAGAAATTTCCTAAGAAATTGCAAAGCAAGATAGCATATATATTTCCCACATTAAAAAAAGTTTTACCCAACGCAAAAGTTAAGGAAAATAATTTGGTGTAATTTATTTATGAATGGAAATTTGAAGTTGAATTTTATCTCACTAGTTATCTAAATATTCACTGACACTCTGTTTCAGAAATGCAAAAACAAATTACTTTGCATTGTTATTTTTGGCTTTCTTTTCTACTCTTTCTCCAACTCCATCCCCCCAAATAAATTGATGCTTTAGATTTTTTCTATTTTCAAAAAGTAATGCATTTTTAAAAATAAAATAATAATAAAACCCCACTAGCATTGATAGCCAACCTGGGAACTCAAAATTAAATTATATTTTTCTGCACATTGCCACTATAAAATTTACCACCAGATTTTTTTTTAAAATGTGCTGATGAGGCACTAAGGAAAATAAAATCCATTTATTGGGGGAAAATAAATTAACTTTGTGCAATGCGCAGGCACAGTCCCCAAGCAATAGTCTTGAATCTATAAAAGACTGAATGCTTGAAAGCAGGACATATATAAATTCAAGAGAAGAGGTCATATTCTCTTTATATATTTTTCCAGCTGAGTATAGTCCATACTCTCTTGTTATACTCATATTCCTCAATTTATCTACAATTTTATTCAAAATGACAAAAGTAAAAAATTTACAATATCTAGATTAAAATGCACCTGAAATACAGGCATAGACGTGTTTGGGCAGAAGATAAGCTAATTGTTAACATTTAATTCCTCTATATGTTTTTCACACTGATTTTAAGCAAGGAAGCAATAAGTTAAATATCCAAAATCAACAATAATCATTGAAAATAATTTAAAGTACATGTAAAATGAAATCTAACCTGTAATAATTTAGGGATAAGGAATTTTCATAAAATTCAATTTTCCATGCCACTCTTTGAATACATAAGATATAGTAGCAATTGATGGAAAAGTGCATATGAAAAAAAAAGATTGAAAAGCTCTTTGGAGAGAATGAAAATGAAAGAACAGAGAATAAGAAACCAAATCAAATCAAATCAGAATTTCCATATGTTCTTCAATAATCCCTACAAACTAGGGATTATTTGCTGTTTGCTCCCAGGAAGGATTTTTAAAAAAAATATTGAAATATTTGTTTAGGCACTTAAATGTGTTATACAACTACCAAGGAGGGAAGGGGTGCAGGGGAAGTCTACTTTCAATTATTTATCCACCTACCCATGTCTGTGCGTTTATTCATTTACTACTCCTTAAACTTCTATTATCTCAAAGTTTTCAGAGTAGAAAAGTAACTATCTTATTTTCTGTCCAAACTATGAGCTCCTTTTAGTTTTGTTTCTCTGCCATTTATGGAACACTTTATAAACAATGGTTTCTATGTGAAGAAGTAGAGTAAGACTTCTTGCCATATCTGTAAAACTGTAATCCCATGTTCATGAGGTTTATGCATTAACTGTTTCCCCTGAGAATAAAAGATAAAATCATGTATGACCTTCAGCAAGCTAGTTAACCTCTCTCTGTCTCCATTTCTTTTACTGAAAAGTGAAATTGTAATATCTGTCTCACAGGGTCATTATACTAATTAAATAGTTATTATATATGCAAAGTCCATTGGACAGAGTTTGGCATGTATCAAGTGCTCAATATAATTAACTATTACTTCTATTACCTTAATCCATATTTATAATTCAGTCATAGTTACTCCACATAGTCATAGTCACAGTGGTCTCAAAGAATAAAAACTCAAATACTCTCAGATTTGGAAAATAGTACCAAATCAAGAGTTCTGGTCCATAGAGGAAGTTGCCAGGTTTTTATTTTTGTTGTATCTCTACTTGTTCAAGCCCACTGAGTGAGATTACCAGGGACACATTGGAAGCAAAGTAAATTAGTTTTAATAGCTTGTTTCAACACAATGGAAAGCAGCAGGCAGGACTGTGAACTTCCCTAAAGGGGAGCATTAAGAGAGTAAACTTAGAAAATTTTGACAGTACAATTAGTTATAGGACAGTTTTGGCAGGGTGTGGCTAGCATTTGTAAACTATCTTGCTGCAATATTCAGTGTTCTTAGCTTTAGATCACAGCATAGCTATTATATTGGTTTAGATGAACTGACCTTTAAATTAAAGCAAATAACTACATGGAATTATAAAAGTTTGTGCTTAAAGTGCTTTGAATGCCCTGGTTTTGTTCAGTTTATCTATTTTGTAACTCATAGTAATGTTTTATAAGTTGGGTTTAGATTCAGTTCCAAGTTTCTCCGTCATAGTCTATCTACTGGCAGGGTCATTTTTCACATAGTCAGCAATTAGTTTGGAGACTTCCAGTAGTGATGATGAGAAATAACTTGATTGTAGAGGAGCTGTAAGTGGGAAAAGAAATAGTTGAATTTGAAGAATATTTATGAGGCAGAAATATCAGATTTGGGTGATTGATGAGAATTCCGTATATAAAGAAAGAAGGAATATCAAGAATGTAGGCCAGATGTCTAAGTCTATAAAAATGTTTTGGCAAATAGACATCTATTCATATAGAGCAAAATTCCTATCTACCACAACAGATACAATGTTGCTCACCATAAAAATATTAATATTAAATGAATGAAAAACAAAATGATCATATAAAATATGACATATACTTTTATATTATCAAGATCAAGGAATTGTGAACACCAAGAAGAGGAGCAAATTATATTTATTTTACTAGTTAGATTTCAGAGAAATGTTATTTTTAATTTTATTGAGGTAACATTAGTTTGCAATGTTGTATATGATTAAGAATTATAGGACTCTTCGGGTGTATGTTACCGAACAATACCCACCACCAAGACACACATAGTCCTCCACCATAGTCCATTATGCTCCGTCCCCACTTTGCTTCTTCCTTCCTCTTCTTCCCCCCATAGCTTCAATTCTACAGTCAGATTGCTAGGGCTTATTGGTTTGGCACTACTGACCCTTTGTTTTGTTTTTCTATATTCCACTTATAATTGATACCATCTATCATTTGTCTTTCTCCTTATCACTTCTTTTACTTAGCATAGTCCCCTCCAGTTCTATTCATTTTGTTGCAAAAGTCAAGAGTTTATCTTTTTTATGGCTAGGTAGTATCCCATTGTGTGTGTGTGTGTGTGTGTGTGTGTGTGTGTGTGTGTGTGTGTGTAGACACATACCACATCTTCCTAATCCACTCGCCTGTGAACACTTAGGTTGTTTCCATAGCTTGGCTATTGTAAATAGTGCTGCAGTGACCACAGGAGAGCATATATCCCTTCAAGTTGCTCCGTTTACATTCTTTGGGTAGATTCCTCGGAGAGAAACTGCTGGACCATATGGCAGATCCATTTAAAAAATGTATCTGAGAAATCACCATATCGTTTTCCATTGGGGTTGGATCAGTCTACACTGTTCCCACCAACAAGGTACCCAGGGTTCCTTTTTCTCCATATCCTTGCCAACACTTGTATCTGATTTTATTATCACAGGTATGAAGTGTTATCATGGTGTGGTTTTGATTTACATTTCCCTGATGACATGTGATGATGAGTAGTTTTTCATATAATTGTTGGCCATCAGTATATCCCAAAAAACAAAATCCAGCTTTCTGCTATATCCAAAAAATGCACCTCAGCTCTAAAAATAGACATAGTCTCCAAGTAGAGGGTTGAAAAAACAATCCTTCAAGCAAATGGGATCCAAAGAAATTAGGATTTTCAATAAATTTGATTTATTTTACTCTTAATCTGAATGTTAGGTATATATTTTTCTTGTACTTTATATGTCTAATAAGTGTCAGTTGAAGAAAGAAATGGATGCCAAGAAACATACTGAGAATATGTATTTTCAAACATCAACAATGATGTGTATTAGCATACACATAAAAAATTAGAATTTATAGATCATAGTGTTAATAGATACAAATTCATGTAAAGTAAGGTCAGAGTTTCTGGCCAAGCAATTTCTAGAAAAATAGGTGAATAAGGAGAAATCTGAACACTATCTATAACCTCAATGAAATTTCATTTATTATGTCGGATTCTTAAAGCAAATAAAACTTTGCACAGGTGAAGACAATAATATGATGCAGTTGTCTTCTAAACTGAGATAGAAACATACTTATCTGCAATTCCATTTCGTGTTATTCTCCACATAAATCATGTGCCATCTTTGAGGGATGCTGCCTTCTATGGAGTCTAGACCACAACTTTCGAGCACAGGTAACCAACTCTAGTAACTCCTTGCCCATAATCTCATGGGCAAAGATAAAATGAGTCTTTGGCATATTTTACAAATGATAGGTTACCTGTCATCTTGTGACCCAATATATTTTCTGAAATTGTGATTTTCTTCCCCCAAAGGATTAGAACTACCAACGTAGACCCAGAGGACTATACTTATATAACTTTCAAATAGTAAGAGAGTGGAGAGGAAACGATGACCCTGTAAACATACAGAATAATGTATATTATAATGAGTTGTTTTTATTCATCCACACAAAAGGTGTCACACTCCAAACAAGATAAAGATATTTGCTAGTCATGCATCATTACAAGAATTATTTTACTAGTGAAAGAAGTTAATGATAGAAAATATTTTATTGCCTATTAAGTATTAAGTATGTGGAGATACATTTATCACATGTTTCTCTCTTGAGAAATACAAGATTAAGATGAATAATAGTAAATGATTATTAAGTAAATCTACTCTCATATTAAAATTGAAAGTAAAATGAAGATTATACATTCCAAGTGTCTTTCTCCCTGCCTGTAGTAAATTAGACTTTAAAAGATACATTATGTGTTTTTCGAAATGAACTAAATCCATAATTACTTTGCTAGGCAGCTTCTTTACACAGTGACTTGGACTCAGTGTCACTATCAATTAAAACTGTCAAAAACTCAACTGGGAATACTACACACACACACACATATGCACACACACATACACAAACACACATGCACACACATATACATGTCAATCCCAAGGGGGAGCACAGTCCAGTAACCTGTCCTTTTCACTGCTGACCTAGCCCTCCTGGCACAACCCAGCTTCTCTGAATGTATCTGTCCTCAGTCAAGGGTATGCCTCCTTACCACTCAATTCTCCCCTCCACATGGTGGCCAGCCAAACATGGGAGCACTGCTCTGAGGTTTCAGGCTCCAGCCTCAGTGAGATTCTCTAAACATCACTCTTGATCCACCTGTTGTTATATGGAGTTGAATTTCCTCCCTGTCCCCTCCCGGGCAGTCAGTGCTAGTAATCAATGTCCAAGAGGTGCTCTATTTTCACTCCAAGTCATGTGACCCTCTGGATCACCTTCAGATTATTCTCCTGGGAGGGAAATAAGGAACCTCTTCTGATGTCATCTCTCCATCTCTACCAAAGATCTGTGTTGAAATCATTGTATTAGGCACTAATGTGTGTTTTAGTGAGAGTGTTAAGAGTGTCTTATAAATTATATCCCTTTAAGAATTCTATTTAATAATACCTGATTGGATATTTAGTTTAAGACTTATTAGGTCAACAAAAATACTAGTTATGAAGAAGATGAACATACTGATGTTAAACAGAGGAAATATATAAACAAGTTAAAATTAGCTTTTAAAATTCATGATATATATTTTTACATTCAAGTAAGTATGTGTTGTTTGTTTTAAATTTACCATCACAGTAGCATACAATTCACATAACTTCCTTTATGTCTGTATTTTGGGTGTTTTGGGGGCAAAGCTTGCATTCAAATAACAACTGTTTTACACTAATGAAATTACAAAATTATATTATTTCTCACAACCTTAAACTTTTCATCTCTAAATTGAAACTAAAGTTTTCATTTCTAAATCTTATTTCATATAGTTATAGCCTAAGGATTTAATGAAATGATATGCCTCTTGTTGGCCAACTTCAGTGTGCTTAAAAATCACCTGGCAATATACTTAGATACAACATACATAAACTATCACTCCCTGGATTCTAATTCAGAATGCATTAGTGTTATGCACAACATGCGCTTTAAGATTTTAATTTGTCAGTGCATTCCTAGAAATCATCAACATACACAAATTATAGTACAGTGTCATAGGTGAAGGATTTTGCTGACTCTAAGAATTAGATAACTTGGAACTAGAATTAATGATGAGATACTGGTGTTACCTACAAATCTTCTACCACTAAGGTGCTATTTTTCAGTCCACTTCTACTCATCAATATTATTGTGCACAGTCTCTGATCATATTCTGGAATCATGAGTCTTATATTTGATCAGTCTTTCTGAAATAAATGTAGACACATGAAGTGCTGAGATCTTGTTTTCTCCACTGGCAATTGCACAAACATTTCTCTATTAACATTTCTGGTATCTATCTTCCTAAATTTTGCACAAAAACTGACATCAGAATCCTTTCTGGCTGTCTCCCTTTATGATTTCTGGAAGACCCAAGAAAGACATTTATTGTTTGTCTCTTTTCTTATACCCATTATTTCTGTTTTTTTCATCCCAATGTTAAAGAATAGTCAGACCTGAGAATTAAGTAAATCAGTCCGGAAATGATAGAATTCATGCAAATGACCAATGGGTTATGTGTTTATAAAATAGCCAGAAAAACAAAATTAATTAACTTATCTGTTATGTGACTATAGTGTAAAATTTTCTAGGGAACCTCCTCATGGTCTAGCAGGCAAGATAACAAAGCCATCCTCAGAGACATAAGTGTGAATAAGCTCCATCTTGCAGTTTATGCAGGAATTCTGCTGCCTGAAGGTAAACAATCTTTTCACACCCACTGATGATCAAGCAGTCAGATAAAAATTTAAAGGGTACCAAACTTTTAGAACTCTTCAGTGTATTCTTGAGAAAGGAAGAGATAAAATCCTGCTTTACTTCCCTCTAGCTTCAGCATATCTTTAGGGTGGAACAACTTAGAAACAGAAGCCCCACTATCAATTTAACTTCATTCTTAATATCAGTGACTCACTGTTCTTACCTATATAAACTAAATCCAAAATTGTATTTACTGGAACAAGTCTCATAAAGACTGTTGGACTCCTTCCTGGCTTTGAATCTAATAAGCTGTCTATCATTGAGACTTTATTTCCAGTTAACAAGTGCTGGTTAGACTGCTGAGTATCCTACATCCTTCTTTACCCTTGAACTGGAATAGAAGTTAGAAGAATCTTAGAAGTTGGTTTAATTTCAAGTAACTACCTTATTAGGATGTCATAAAATGTAAATGCTAGAAAAGTATGTGGTTTGTGAGGACTCATTTGTAGATCCTTCTCTTCATAGTACTGTAAAAGTCAAGGAAAAGAGACTAATTTCTTCAATCCAGCATTGAAACATTGAAATTTAAGGATAATTTACCATAAATACAAATTTAGTTTCTTAGGTATATCATCTCAGTTTTTACTTTTTAGTGAAATCAACTTTCTACAAAGTGCATAACTATATTAGTCAGGGGTATATAAATCAGTCTACTAAATCTGGCGCACCATCTGTTTTTGTAAATATAATTTCATTAAACACGGATAACTTGCTGGTTGCACATTAGCAACTATACCAGTTAGGTTTTTAATCATTTACAACAGAGACAGAAGGCCTTCAGAGCTTAAATTGTTTGTTATATGGCCCTTTATAGGAGTAGTTCACTCACCCCTGTTTTAAGTATCATTCCCTTTGAAAAAAAACTTCAAGCCTGTGTATAACATAACTATATTGCAATGATGGGAAGAGGTGAATAGCATTGCAATGGACATAGAAGTGCTTGTATTCCTTCAAATTGGTGTTTTTGTGTTTTTCAGTTAATTATCTCCAAGTGAGATTGCTGGATTATATTTTTTAATATTTGGAAAAACTTTCGGTTCATTTTCCATAAAGGCTGTGCCAGTCTACACTCCCACCAACAGTTTGAAGCAAGTAACACAGCAACAGAAACAGGTTCTCAGTGATCTTGGACGTGATAACCCAAATTCTTGCCATGGTCTATTTTAAGATCTGAAATGTGGTTGTTCTTAAGTGTTCAGAGGTCACCTCAAACACATTTAGATAGGTGAGGTGTTCATTCTTCAACTAAAGTCTTCATTAAGTTCTAAAAAGTCGTTTTCCATTTTCCTTTGTGGAGGGATATTTAGGTAGGGTTAAAAATTCACATGAATGAGTTTATAAAACCTACATTCAAATCTTACTTTGGTCACTTTATGCCAGATTTATACAAGTCTCTTTTTTTTTAATCCAAGACTTTCTGAACTGAAATTCCCTCCTAGAAAATCTAAAATTAGAACACATTTATATATCTCACAAAATAATATATGGAAGTTATAGGAGGAAAGTATGTGAACTGCTTTATCTGTAGAAGAGTGAATTTAAAAATTGTGAATTTGGGGGGGCCTCCCTGGTGGCGCAGCAGTTAAGCGCTGCACTGTGGAGCTGTCGGCAGTGAAGACGTGAGTTCGACGCCCGGCCAGGGAGATTCCCACATGGCGCAGCAGACCTCTCCTGCCTCACCCACTGCTCCCCTCAGCAGTGTATTTCTGTCCATCTGCCTGTTCTGCTCCCCATTCTGCTGCTGGTGAACCCTCTTGCTGCCCCACGCCTCTAGCCTGTACCCCAGCTTGTATGCATAAATAAATAAATCTTAAAAAAAAATTGTGAATTTTTCTATCATTGTTAAATTATGTATTTTTCTGTCATTGTTCAAATTGCTCTTGTGTTATTAAAAATTTTCTCCTACACTCAAGCTAACAGAAATCTATTAATATAATTGTCAAATATTTTCATGGACTTTCAGCAAATGTTTTATTTTATATCTAACTTTTTAATATTATATTTTTAGATAGAAATGTATCCATTTCCTTATTACAATGTCTGTAGGTAGGGAAGAGGAGGAAGGGATGATTTGGTGGATGGCACAAACAAACAGGAAATTACTTCTTCTGCAAGTTTTATTGTGTCCAAGCTCTACCGCAGGGGTCAAACATGCCCATTTGTTGCTGAATTAACCTGCTGCTATAACTTCTCTGAACATCTGCTTAATGGAAAAGTTGCTTATGACTGATTAAGCCTTAATGATGCCATGCCATAGAGGAGAGATTACATCTGAATCAGAAATGTCATCCATTTATATACAGTCAAGAAGCTAAACTGAGTGAAAGGGATTAGAGGGAGATGGGGCAGAAAATAGGAAAGACCTACAGAAGATTGGGGAAGGTAAACAGTGAGGAAATGAAAGCAGTTCTGAGGACAGTTCAATCAGTACTGAATCTCCCTGAGGATGTTTCTTTTATATAGAGGCCACCTCACTTAGCTTAGATGGAAGTGAATTCTTTAATGGGGTTGAGTAGGGTCAGAAAGACAGTGCCTCAGAGACTCGCTTAGCAGGCCAAATAGACCTCGTAGGCCACCTTGCACCCAGAGGATTGCTCATGGAGAAAGCTGTCTGCCCCAGGTGGGGAAGCCCAGACTTCTTGGCAGCCAGCAGACTTTCTTGTTAAACTTTTGTCCTAAGAGAAGTAAGTTTAAACTGGTGTGACCGCAGTATACCGTAGAAACACATATTAAAAAGCTTTGCTTCCTTTTAAATTAAATTTTATATGAAGACATCTGATCATTACAATTTGGAAAACAAAAATGATAATTTGGGGGAGTTACCTAAAAGCTATCTGTGAGCATTATGTCTGCTTATTTATTTGAAGCTATACATCTACTTATTGTCATTATTTATAGCTATGCTTCTATTACAGCAAAAAAGGTTGTTCTTAAAATTATTTGCTATAGGGTAAAAACAAGTATGGTTTTATGTATTCATATGCATATTTATATGTGTATATAATTCACATATTAATATATTAGGATAAATATTTACTGATCTAGAAATCCTGCTTTTTCATAGAGGTCAAATTCTTTATAGGGCAAACTTAAAAATATATAGGCAATAATAATGTTCTTGATATTTAGGATGATAATAACCACTCCCATTTATTTCCCTAAGTGCCTGTCATATTAAACACATTATCTGAATTAATACTTCCAAAAACTCTATGAAGTATGGGATAATATTTTTAGCTATCAAATAAAATTAAGTTAGCCTGATTTCCCTCCACAATCTTACATTTTAAATTCCATTCTCTGGCAACTATAAATGTGGTTTAATAATCCAATTAATCAAAGTTAATATTAATATAATCATATTCAAATACCTAAAGAGAGTAAAACTTAAGGACTCACTGTCAAATTACTACTAAGCAACATATTTTCTTATCAAAAGAATCACAAGTCCATCAGATTTAACACTTTTCAATCCAATGATCTTCCCCTGAAATTTAATTATCAATAAGGGTCCTTGATCAAAAAACCAAACTTCTTCTCTTCTAAAAGTAGAGGTAGGTTTCTTCACTATATAGTTATAGAAGAAATAAGACTAATAGTTACCTATTTAAGAGAAATGTATGCATATTTATCCTCTAGAAGTATTATTTGCTCAGATCTTGAAACAACTCTCATATTTGTCTTTGTAAAGCGGTCCAGTATTTCAAATATTTCAATTTTGGGGGAAATGTATCTACGCATCTTCACTAATGTTGGAAAGGTTCAGACATTCCCAGACATAAACAACACATTTTCAATTGTCTTAAGGTAGTATGCAGAAAAACACCTTCGAATATCATATGATAAATACATTTTCTTTTATATATTTTATTAGCATTTGAACATAATCAAAGATTGACACAAACATTAAGCTGTGAATGAAAGTCAAGTGGCATAGTCCAAGAGATTAATTGGATTTTCTGATAATAAGCTCAATTTCATCTATGTAATGCAGCTCTCTAATATGACCATAATTACTGAAATTTCACATTAATATATTTATACCTATTAATTCACATGCAAAATTGCTGGAACATGGATATCTTTTTGCCATTCTAAAAGAGATAAAGTATTAATAGCTTAGTCACCCCAAGGAATGTTTATTTGTAACATGAGTATTTCATATTTGGGAGAACTCTAAATTTGAATATAGATTGATTCATTGATTCATAATGTGTTCTTTGGCTCTACTAAGTTGTGAAAATGACACTGGATAACTTATGCAGCTGATAAAGAATCTACAAACTTAACTTTATTTGAATTACTATATTAGGTAGTTTTGGAAATTAACTATAAATGACAAACTGTTTTTGGAAATAACAGTAAGAAGCCATTTAGGTGGCTAAATATTTTATTCCTTAAAAATTAAGGATGCTGGGGCCTCCCTGGTGGCGCAGCGGTTAAGCGCTGCGCTGTGGAGCTGTCCGCAGCAAGTTCGATGCCCAGCCGGGGAGAATCCCACATGGTGTGGCAGACCTCTCCTGCCTCGCCCGCTGCTCCCCTCAGCAGTGTATTTCTGATCTGCCTGTTCTGCTCCCCACTCTGTCTCTGGTCAACCCTCTCACTGCCCCATGTCTCTGGCCTGTACCACAGCTTGTATGTATAAATAAATAAATCTTTAAAAAAAATTAAGGATGTTGGCAAGGATATGGAGCAATGGGAACTTTCATCCACTGCTGATGGATTTTCAAATTGGTATAGCCACTTTGGAATATAGTTAGCAATTTCCTACAAAGATACAATTCAGCAATAGCACTCCTTGGTATTTAACGAAAGGAGTTAAAAACTGTTGTCCATACAAAAAACCTGCACATAGATATTTATAGCAGTTTTTCACATAGCCAAAGCTAGGAATGCAAATAAAATGTTATTTTATAGTAGACAAAATAAACTGTGGAACACCCAGACAATGGCATATCATTGAAAAGAAATAAGCTTTCAAACCAAGAAAAAGCATGGAAGAAATTTAAATGCATATTATTGAGTGAAAGACATCAACCCAAAAAGGCTACCTACTGTTTTATTAGAAATATTTGACATTCTGGAAAAGGCAAAACTAGAGACAATTCTTCTCAGGGTTTAATGGGGGAAGAGGGATGAATAGGCAGAGCACAGAAAATTTTAGGGTCGTGAATCTACTCTGTATGATACTATAATTGTGGGTACATTTGATTATACATTTTGCCAAATCTATAGAATACGTAACACCAAAAGTGAACCCTAATGTAAACTATGGGCTTTGGTTGATTGACGTATGAGTGTAGGTTTATTGATTATAACAAATCCATTCTGATGGAAGATTTTGATTCTAAGAGAGATAATACATGTGTGGAGCAAAGGATATATGGGAAAACCTCTATACCTTCTCAATGTTGCTGTGAACCTCAAACCACTCTTTAAAAAAAGTATTTTGTTTGTAAATGGGCGAGGGACCCAAGAAGACATTTGTCTAAAGCATATATATATGGCCAACATGAAAAGGTTTTCAATATCATTGGATATAAGAGAAATTGAAAATCAAAGCCATAATGAGAAACTATTTCTTTCTCATGGCAATAATAAGACAGATAATAAGTGATGTTGAGGATACCACATACCACTGCTTGTGGGAATGTAAAAGTGGTGCTGTCATTTGAAAAACATTTATCATTCCTCAAAAAATTATAGATTTATCATATTATCCATCAATCCCTCTCCTAAATATGTACCCAAAAGAAATGAAATGAAAATATACATATACACAAAAACTTGTATGTAAGTATCCATAGCAGCATTATTCATAACAGCCAAAAAGTAAAAATAGTCCATAAGTGAATTTAAAAAAAACATACATAGAATTAAATTGATGAAATGAAATACTATTATGCAATGAAAAATAAGTATTGATACACACTACAACATAGACGAATCAGGAAAACATGTTAAGTGTAACAGGTTCTTAAAGGCATATATGACTGCAGTTACATGAAATACATTGAAAAGGCAAATCCATAGTGACAGAAAGTGTATTAGTGCTGGTGGGGTAGTGGTGTAATGAGGGTAAATGAAGAATAACTGATAATGGGTACAGAGTTTCTTTTAGGGGGCCCTGAAAATGTTCTAAAATTGATTGTGGGAATGGGTGTATACTTTCAATGGGTGATAGATATGATGTGATTTATATCCCAGAAAGGGTTTTTTTTTTTTTTTTAATTTACGGGTTCATGATAGAAAATTAGGTTAAAGGGACTCCCTGGTGGCGCAGCGATTGAGCGCTGTACTGTGGAGCTGTCGGCAGGGCGCGATGCGAGTTCGACGCCCAGCCAGGGAGAATCCCACTTAGTGCGGCAGACCTCTCCTGCCTCACCCGCTGCTCCCCTCAGCAGTGTATTTCTGATCTGCCTGTTCTGCTCCCCACTCTGTCTCTGGTCAACCCTCTCGCTGCCCCACGCCTCTGGCCTGTACCCCAGCTTGTATGTATAAATAAATAAATCTTAAAAAATAAAAGAAAATTAGGTTAATAAGGTGAACAGACAATTCACAAAAAGGATATAAATATGGTCCTTAAACATATGAAAAGATGTTCACACAAGTAAAGAAACACAAATTTCAGTTACTCAGAGATATTTCTTACATTTAAAATTGGTTAAAAAATAAAATAATTACAATTGGTGAAATTAAAGACTAAAATACTCATACATTGCTGGTGGTTATATAAATTTGAAAACCCCTATGAAAGGACACTTTGAATTTTCTGATAATTTGTACAATTAGGCTTCACTTATGGCCCACATAAGATTGATAATATGAAAACACTTCTGCAGAAAATTACTCATAGCAGTAAAGTTGATGATTTCAACATAATGTAAAGAGCTTAAGTGTTTAAATGTAGAATAAGAGTTGAAAAAATTTGGCACATCCACATATTGAAGTACTTGTCTTGCTATAAAATAAAGAAGATGTTTATGAGGTGACACAGAATGAATTCCAGGCTACATGATTAATTGAAATAAGCAGAGTGCAAACAAATATTTATATGATGCTCTTTTTGCATAAAAAATAAGTCAATACATAAACACACAGGAAAAATAAATTTTAATTTTAATGAAATTAATCACCTATGGGGGTAAAGTGGGTGGCACTAGGTAAAATAATTCAGAGAGTGGAAACAACAGAGAAAGAATAGGGACAAGGATGTGATGCTTCTCAGAATATACACTGTGGTCCTATAAGAGGGTGGTCTTCAGGAAAGGGGAGTGTTCAAGGTTCCCTGTCCCACCCAAGGGAGGAGTGGAGCTAGGCAGGAAAGATAAGACAGAGAAGAGAGAAAGGAAGAAAGGGAGCAGGATGGAGAGCCAGAAGAACAACAAGGAGCAGAGAGACATGTGAGGAAGTTGTACTGGCCTGAACTGCTTGAAACAGATGTGGGTGAAAGACCCGTGGGGAGGTGGACTATGGCAACGTTGATCTTGGTTTTTATTTTGCTCTTTAATTCCCAGAATTGCCTGGATGTTTCTGACCCTTTTTTATGGGTCCCTGCCGAAAGGCGTTTTAAACTATGGCAGGCTTTCGGGCCTTGCCTTGGGCCAATCCCATTTGGGTGGACTTTTGCCCATGAGGTGATGGGTAACTTTAGGTGCTTAGTTTAGAAACTATATTCTTTGTTTTTCTGTATTCTTTTCTGTATTCTTTTCTTATTCTTTGTCTTTTCTGTATTATCACACTAATTGTATTAAGGTTTCTTTTACACTTAGGTCTTACATGTTTTGTCCTGATGCAGCGGATGGCAGAACCTATTCAGAATGGGCAGGTTTGGGAGTTCTGGGGGTGCCCCCTCCCTGCCATGTAACAGTACAATTCTAACTTATAAGACTATTCATATACTCAAAAATAGGATAAATAAAATTAACAAAAATTATGGGAGGGGCTCTAACTTCTGAACACATATTTGGGTTAATGCTCACAGATTAAAGATAAAAATGATCAAATATTGATTCATCATTAATAAATTTGTTCTTTCCTATACATTTTGAGAATGAGCAAATCAATAAAATGATGCAGCTTTTTTATTTATTCCCTGAATTATTTATATTTATTGAGTATTTAATACATAGTAACTGCCAGTTCATATAAAGATCACCACATGTAAATTAAGGAATGGCATATGTATTATCATGAGAGTTCAAATTTTAGTTGAGAAGAAATGGAAAAATTACTTTCAAGGTGGAAAATTCAATGCCAAAAAAAAAAAATTGGAAGAAATGTACATATACTTGCATGTGTTTCTGAGTGGTGCACTAGTGGGATTTTCCAAAGGTAAACTAAAATGCACATGCATCTTCTTAGAGGAAATGTGGCTAAATAGGGACATTATGCACAAACTTGCCCTAAAATTACTTAAGAGACAATCACACTAATCTGATGTATTTACCCTATAAATGGGTCACAGCTGGAAGGCTGATAATAAAAGTAGCTGCAAGAATTTCAAATTATAAAGACATTCTTTTCATAGACGTTTAGCTAACTTGTGAAATTAGCATAGTGGCCACAAAAAGCAGCATACAAATGATATAATAATTTCTACCTAAATATCTGGTAAGCATTTTTATTAAATTGTCAGCAACACTGTTTGCTAGGTGATTAATGAGGACCTCATAAATAAAAGAATGTTTTGTCAAACCCTTGTTATTCATCTCTTTTGGAATGTTCATATTCAGAGAATAGATTAATACTGCTCTCATTACACAAAAATGTCTTCGAGAGGCAAACTTTTAAAAATCGGTTTAATTACATAATAGCATAATTTTAATTTGATTAGGATTTATGACTTTTATCCACTGCCTTTCATATGAAATAAAGGACTCAATAAATGTATAAATAAATATAAAATCTTACAGGGGAGAAAAAGCAGTAGAGAACGAAAGCATATTCTTTTATCTCCCACACGACTAGAAACCCATTTGTTGACTTGCACATGAACCGTCAAAAGAGCAGATGAATGAAGAAACTTCTTTCCATGCTGTCTCAGATTAAGAAAGCAAGGAGCATCTGTTTTCTTCTATACAAAGCAGGGTAGAAGGTAGAGAAAGAATTATTTATGTTGTATACCACTGATACCACATTGTGTCATATCACTTCAAGAGGAATGTGAGTTTTGATATCTACATAAAGTTATCAAAAATTTTGGAGCAGCAAGGAGAAAGTACTCACTCTAAATTGTTGTTGCCATGGTAAAAAAAAAATCTAAGCACTTTGATAGATGGCATTTCCTTCTACATTCAACACCGGAGCGTGTGATGGCTAATTTTATATGTCAACTAGGCTAAGTGCGCCCAAAGAATTTGCTAATTCTTTCTGCTTTTGTCTGTGAGGGTATTTTTAGAAAAGGTTAGCATGTGAACTGGTACAATGCATAAAGATCGTCTTAACCAGTGCAGGTGGGCATTATCCATTCATTGAGGTTTGAATGATTGAAAAAAATGGCTGAAGATCAAATTTGCTTTCCTTTCTGAGGTAAGGAAACATCTTCTGACCTGTTTTTAGGCCTTGGGAATCAGACTGATACTACCCGCTTTCCTGGTTCTCCAACTTGCAGACAGTGGTGGGCTGGTTCCCTAATCATGTAAGTCTATTCCTATAATTAATATTGCCTTATAAATACCTATATATACTTTACTGGCTCTATTTTTCTATAGAGCCCTGACAGTATAGGGGGAAAAGGTTTTGAAGAATTATATAGCTAAATAGTTGAGGGAATTTTTTTCCCCCAAGCAGCTGTATATGTTTTTGAAAATAGAAGCATCAGGTCACTAGAATGGTACTAAATTTTCTAATGAACATAAATTCCTCCTCACAGCAGAGAAGCATTCTTTTTTTAAGATTTATTTACTTATGCATACAAGCTGGGGTACAGGCCAGAGGTGTGGGGTGGCGAGAGGGTTCACCAGAGACAGAGTGGGAAGCAGAACAGGCAGATTGACGGAAATACTCTGCTGAGGGGAGCAGCAGGCGATGCAGGAGAGGTCTGCCACGCCATGTGGGAATCTCCCCCACCTGGCATCGAACTTGCGTCGCTGCTGCCAACAGCTCCACAGCGCAGCACTTAACAGCTGGCTACGCCACCAGGGAGGCCCAAGAGAAGCATTCTTTACAACAATTTTAGATTCAGTACTAGAAGTCACTGACTACAAATAGTGAAATTTCACCTCACAGTTTATTTCTGATTTCTCCTACTAGTTGCAAGGCAGAAACGATAAGGGGTATATAAAGAAATGGCTCATAAATACCTTTGTTTTAAAGATGTAAATACATCCTCTGGAAGGATGACTTATTTAGATTTAGATGATTAGGATAAAAACAGATTTTGCTGGTAAAATATGCTGCTGTTCCATATTATTGTGAATGATAACAACCTACTACCATCTTATCAAATAAAAAAATCAGTCTTAATTCACTAGAATTGATTAGGTTAACTAATCTCTGCTTACTTCTAATGCCATCCTCTATCAGGCATAAAGTAAAATCTGAACTTCAATTTGATCAATTAGAATTTATAACTTTTAGTAAGTATGAGATGACTTCAAAAGAATAATTTTTGTAAGGATATGTATAGTCTGATTATGAAATTTTCAACAGATTTTAATTTTATTTAACATCTGTACGCCTTCTTGAAATAGAAATATTTTCAAGAAGATATATATTTTGACATTAAACTAAATAAAATATGCCTAAACTTAACTTATTCCACAAAGCCAGAGGCACATTAGCAGGAGGAGCTGATAATTACCAGGCTGTTGTAGATGTAGATCTTTATCTTAGACAATAAAAAAGACCAAGTATACTGCTCACAGCAATATTCATTGGAAAGACTCACCACCACCCACCCCCACCATGCTATCTTCTAGGGGTACTCTGAGAAGACACATAGGGGTACTCTGAGAAGACACATAGAGTGCAACATTCCATTTTAACTCACATCAACATACTAGTCAATCCCACCGATTATCTAGTCCAAGATATTTTTCATTTCTTTTAGGGTGTCATAGATAATTCCCTATGAGGACAAGGATGGAGAAAGAGAAAGCCAACCCTGAAGGAGAAACAGGTGTGAAATCCAGATTACCTGTCCTTGAACTGCATCATTATAAAGATGTTTCCTGCTCAAATCTAATAGAAAGCAGACAATCTCTATTATACTCAAGATTATTATAATTTTTAGTTCTTAAGTCTTAGAGTATCTGATGTTTCCGAAATTTGATGGGTAACTATGGTTAAACATAATATGGTCAGAACTTCAGAACGCTACCAGCAGGATCTAGTAGCTCACCAGGAGAACTCCCACATATGGAGAGTAATTTTCTTCTGCAAATAACCTAGTTTTACTCTGCAATCCTTTTGAGGCATTATAAGGTCTCTGCAAAGCACTTAAGTGTATGATGGACACCTGCAACGAGAAAGTTGACCAGGTATAGATATTCTGAGAAATATATTCTGAGTAATATATTCTGATTAATATATTTTAAGTCCAGAATCATGCTTCTCTATCCTGAATCATATTGTGTGTAGTGTGTATGTCTGTATATGTGTGTGTGTGTGTATACAAACACAAATACACATTCCCAAATCCAAAGAAACATGCTTAATGTTATGCTTCTTTCGTAAAGGCTCAAAGTGCAAAACCTTATTCTTTATCTTTGAAGTAATGTCCTGATAAATACTTCAAAACATTAATTCCCTAAATATTTTTTGATAAGCAGCACTTTAGTCCTTGCAGTAGCCAACCCCCCGCCCCAAACACATACACATTGTGTCGTTATACCTGACCATTATGGCCAATTAACTTAAAGTCACCATACAATGAGCTAGCATGAAATGCTTCAGAAAGTAAAAAAAAAAGATCTTATAGACTATATTGTGACCGAAATCATGAGTCAGCATAGCTTAATGCAAGACAGTAAATGTCCACTACTGTCTTTCTCATGTAAAAGGGAATTGGATTTATTTTCCCTAATACTTGGAACTGAAGAACATACATTCTAGTGACCAGTAACTTCCTATCAAGTGCCATAGCTACTGTATTAGTGAAAACCTATCTAGAGTTGTCCTGTCTGGTTACAGCGCTAATTATAAATGAGGTTGAACTGGTCTGAGGCAGGGAAGCAAAAACGTGTTATGCACAATAGAAATCCTATTAAAATAGATGTAAATTTCTATTATAGTTTTGTGTTTGTGTTATCTCCAAATTCTAGTATCCCATCTTGTTACTAACATGGTAAAACAATGATAGAATGATTGCAAAACTATGTAGTGTATTTATTGATTACACAGTACAATTATTTAAAACAATGTGTCAATCACTGCACCAGATGCCTTATATATTGTAGTTCATTTAGTAGTTTTATTAATTGTGTAATATAGTTTATGCTCAGAGAGATTAAGTTATTTGCTAAGTCACATAACTACCACTTGAAAACATCTGAAATTTATTTATTTATTTTTTTAATTTTTTAATTTATTTTTTATTTATACATACAAGTTGGGGTACAGGCCAGAGGCGTGGGGTGGTGAGAGGGTTCACCAGAGACAGAGTGGGGAGCAGAACAGGCAGATCAGAAATACACTGCTGAGGGGAGCAGCGGGCGAGGCAGGAGAGGTCTGCCGCGCCATGTGGGATTCTCCCCGGCCGGGCGTCAAACTCGCGTCGCCGCTGCCAACAGCTCCACAGCGAGCGCTTAACCTCTGCGCCACCAGGGAGGCCCAACATCTGAAATTTAAATCTGGCTAACTTTAAGTCACTATACTTTCCATTATAGCACCTGGCTTTTTTATGGTATTGAATAGTTTAAGGAACATTTTTATAGCAAATATTATCTTCAAAATTAATTGTTAGGGAAAATAAATATGGTAGAATGATAGGAAATTACCAAACCTACCTTGTCTAATATTTAAGAAAATAATAATAGTAAAATCAGTTAAAAATTTACCATGAGCAACTTACAAAAAAGGTTAACCTGCTAATGACAAAAATTCACAAAGCAGAAACTAAGAAATAAAACAGGTTCTATAACTGGACAACACAGTTCTGAACAGCAACCCTAGTAATCCTATAAATCTAGTTATTCTCAAAAATTATCCTTACATAGATTCATTTAGACTGTAGAAAGGCAAGCTAAATGTGTGTCTTTGTGATTTTCTCCTTTATCTCTTCTGTGTATAGTTACATAGATTTTGCAGAAAGGTCGATGAAATAATGAGGCAGTTGGTGACTATCCAAAGCTGATTCTCACTGCGCAAGTTAAGATTCCAGGTCTTGACAGTATGAGAATATGTAGCCATGAGATTGAGTTTCCCTCATTTCATATTATTTTGAGTGAAAAAAACAATATTACAGCGCCTCAGATCATCGATCCTTTATTCATTACAAACCACAAATCTTGACCATCTCAACCTCTATAACTGCTCCTCAGTCAGAAAGACTATATTTCCTTCTTCTTAAGTTCACTGGAAGTGGCTTAGACCCACCATGGGTTACAGCACAAACATAGTATAAGCAAAGTAAGTAGTTTGCTTAGAAGATTAAAGTAACTCCAGACATGGCAGAAAAATCAAAGAGTGAATCCAGAAACCATAGCAGTTTGAACCTCTTAGAATTTAGTATTACTTTACATACTGTTCATATAAATAGGCCAAACCAAAGTACCCTTGTAAAGGAAGAATTTCATTAAAAGAAAAGAAGGGGCATAGAAAGAAAACAACTTTTAAAGGTCTTCTTTACATTTCCTTGTGCTTTCTCTGCTGGTTTCAATAGATATACCTAGTCTCTTGATATTGTATTATCCTTTATTTCCTAATCTTTTAAAGTACGGTGACCTCAGTCTTGAAGGTGGTAAAAATGGAAATTATTGAATAAACATTAGTGTCACAGATGAGAATTGTTCTTTTAAAGTTAAAAATTGTTCTGCTTTATGTGCCTTTTCTAAAGTGCATGCATTTCAATTCCCTGTTTGCCCTTTCTTCCATTTTAATATAATTGAGTGGAAATGATATTCTCTGGAATATGTTCTTTGTAGAAGTTAGATTGCATATACTCACCAGAGGGAAGAAAATTCTTCCTAATACACTTTACCCAGCATTGAGCTATATTTTGTACCTTATAACTCCCCGTTTGTTCTGCACTGCAGAATCTTGCACACCAAATGCTTTGTGCTAAATGCATGAGATTCTTTTTTTCCTTTTCATTCAAAGGAAGGGCACTTCTATTTTAACAATGTTTTTGTATTTACCAAGGAAGACTTTCTCTTTGGATTTTTCCTGAAGCTATCTCTACAATATGGTTACCAAATTAATATTTCTAACCCAATCCACTTCCCTGAATTTCATCTTTATATACTCAGCTGTACACGTATTTATCTGAATGTCAAATATTTGATTTTCAAATCAACATGTCCACAACACCCTGAAATTCCTCCTATCCTGCCAACAATCCTCAATCCCAATTTCCCCCATTCCAATAAAAGTTTAGTTCTTCAAATTCCAAACTGAGAAGTAAGCTCAAGTTCCTCCTATTCATCTCAAAAATCCAATAGCCTTTCTTGGGTCTGTTAAAGAACTAAAGTTGCTATTTGAACTGCCAAACCAAAACCTGAAAATTCAGATTAATGTAGACAATCTAAGCCAAGATTTTACGAGTAGAAGTCACTGGAGAAATAAATCGTCAGGTGCATGTAAATGATAAATTTGATGAATTGTTGAAGGCTGGAGGTAGAATAGTGTGAGTGAGCAACTCCTGGAGATAATAAGCTTAGCAAGTTCACTATGATTTTATGTAGAAAGAGAGACCATTTCTCTACTTTGCTATAGTTTTTTCCTTATAATTCTTAAGCAAAAAAATATAAAAGGTAGATTTTAAAATTAGGTACCAAGACAACATACATAGAATTGTGCACCAACAGGACATGGTATCTTTGGGCAATAGTTCTTAGGATACATAAAAACTGGAGGAAACATGCGAATAGCATATGTATAGAACTTTACTTTTTGAAAGTGCTATACTGTATACTCAGTCTCACTTTCCTGTCTAATAGACTGTGAACTAGAAAAAGTCATTAAATTCAGGTTAGCAACACAAGGCAGAACCTGATTCTGTTCAAATGTTACATGGTCTGTGCTTCTTCTAACTTTGTCATTTTCTTTAATATGGTTCATGAATATCTCTTCTCTGTTCCATCCCATAATTATTTGCCCTTATCCTATTCTCACTGCACTATTTTAACAAATATACAACTATTCTTTCCTCAGAAATTGACCCCTCTTATGCCCCATTAGGGCATTATTCTAAAATACAAATCTCTTCATGTAAGCTTTGTCAACAATAGGCCACGCTTCAATAACACATTTAATACTCTTTCAATACAATCCCTTTCAACTTTGGGAATTTCATATCCATCACACCAGGTCCTCCACCAAGAAAATGATTTGGCCATTCACATTATATCATGATTTCTAACCAATCTATGAACTTTCCTGCTGCTGCTCTTTTCTTTACTTCTTATTTAATCTTAGTCTACTCATCTAAGATTTTGATAAAATCCAAATTTGTGGTAACTCCTTTGTGGCCCAAAATTTTATGGTCCCAAAATTTACATTGTTTTGTCTTCATTTAGCATTTTATGTTTATATTAATTATAGAAAAGTCTACATTTTTAATACACTGTAAATACATGTAAGCCAGGAAATAAATTTTGAAGGAGTGGAGAGGAAATTCTTCCAACGAGTAAGGATTAGAGCATTTGGTCTAACTTCATTCCAAGACCATAACTCTGACTGATAAAAGCTAATGTCATCTATCCATGTTATGAGATTGGAATTCTATCTGTAGAGTGAGGGCTCAAATTTGAGTGTTACAATAGGAAGATATGGATGTATGATGAGAAGAACAGAGAATTACTTAAAGCAAGAGTTAGTAATATGAGTGATTATTTAGTAAATGTTTACTCTGTGCTATGTAATATATTGAGCATTTTCCATGCATTACATCAATTATGAAAGGCAGAAAGTGCTGAAAGAATAAGTAAGTCATAACCTATTTCTAATTCGAAATTGTCAACCAGGAATTATATCCAGCTGCTTCATCTGCATCTTCTGATTTTTCATTATATATCAAGCATAAAAAGTAAGAATACAAAATAAAATCTTCATAGAACATACAATTTCATGAAAGACTAAATATTCATATTAATAGGAAGATATATATGTATATACATATATTGTTTATGTAGATACAGACATATAGTATAGATATCTATATCTCTGCATATCTTTATGTAGAGCTGTAAGTTATATATAGATATGGAAATCAAGAGTATTCTACATTACACCTGCTAAATATGTTTTTCGTAAATTAGAGATAGTAGCTTTTGGAGAACTTTGGAGTTCTTTAAAGAAAAAAAAAAGATAATAGATTTGTCAGCACAACCACTGATTATATTTTCCAGTTTGTGCCTTGTAAATCATAATCCAATATAAATTAAAACAATTTAATATGAATTGATATTATAGTTTTGATTTTTAAGATTTATTACCCTTGATTTGGCCACAATCTTATCAGTTACAAAAATTATATTTTCACTGTTTGATTATATCTCATCTAAAAATAGTTTGACTACTAAAAGGCATATTTACTTCTAAGAGACTATAGCAATGTATCACAAGGAGGTTCTTCCCATATTATTACTCCATTTGAATAAGGTAGATGCTAATATAAACATTCTTCCCTGTATTTCCCCCTTATTTTTTGTTATCTTAACATCCCACTTCAATGCCCTTCTATTACTTAGATCAACCTACATAGGTTTTCTTTTGTATTTTATTTGTGTTTTGGTCTTTCTTTTGATTCTATATGGGTGTGCCTCTTAGCCCAAATATGTTTGTTTTCTGTACAGGAATTCTTTTCTTGGTCTTTGTTTATCATGGCAAATATACTTTTTTATGATAGAAGTTGCACTATACAGGGTACATATTTTTAAGGGAATGTTTGGTTTGTTGCATTATAAAATGATACAGAATAAACATTTAGCATTAATCATAAAGAGAACCCTTGCCTGGTCCATATTAGAAAAGAGTATCCCATTCAATTCCATATACCCATCCATTGTTCATTATCATTTGACTGACAGGATCATAGAGGCATTGCTAACATTTTCCCAATTCATAAAATGAAATCGGGCCAGATTAGGATCATTATCTCTTTTTTTAAAAAAAGTGTAAAGAATACTTTCTGTCCTTTAATTTGACCAAGATTTGCTCATTTAGAAACAGCTTTATAAAATTCAGCCTGCAGAAGGTTAACAGCATTTTCTTTTCTGTATTTAAAATGCTCACATTTTATTTATATTGCAATTAATCAATATAAGCACAAATAGCAAGTATGCGTGGACACCCACAGCTTGATGACTTTTTACACAAATCTCAAGATACAATTGACATTTTGTGCTATTTTCCCTTCTTCTTTATACCTCATAATAACCTTTTGCTTTTCAGAATTTTGTTTTATTTTTAGAATTTTGCTTACATTATTGAATAGATCTAGTATGCATCATCTACCAGTCTGAAATGTCCACGCAGCCATGAGAAAAAAAATTTCTTCCAAAGGTATCATATTAGAATTACTTTGTGATGGATTTTAATGCCACCTTGTTTCAGGTTGGCATTCATTTTTCCCTTTGCCTCAAGTGCCAGGAGATGAAACAAGGATTTTCACTTTACTGTATAGTCAACATTATACACTAATCGTCACATGACCATAGAATAAGTCAATGTCTTTCCTAGGTATAACATATATGTATATGTTCATATGTCACATGTATTTGGCTTCTTAAAGAAATGTGTGAAAGTCCGTCTATATGATGTGCATTGGAAAGTATTTATCTACTTGTGGAATTTTGGGTATTTGTAATTGTTTAGGGCCGCTATTTGAAAGTGACTTCATTTAACTTTATAATTATTGTGCCCTGCCTAAAGATTGAAGGAAAGCTATAGTGCAATGGAATTTGAAATATTTAAATGCTGAATTTATTTTATACATATGAAGTATAATTTCTTAATCTTCATCTCATATTCTTAATCTTCAACAGTCAATGTGAACGAATAATGTACAGGGTGCTTTCCATCATTCATTAGCATGCATAATACATATATTTTCTGAATGAGGCTTCATACGGGCTCTTTTATTCATATTTCATATGCCATGTGCTACATGGTTTACAATATAGTCTAAAACAGTTTTACTGCATTGTAAGTATCAGATATCATTGCTGGTACATAATAACACTTATTGCTTGATCAGTAACACTTTTTTTTCACTATCTTAATTCTAATATGTACATATTATGTTGAGGGAGCTAACTTGTCATATTCAAATTCCCTAAGAGCTATAAATGCAGGTAAAATCTTTAGATGCTGAGAAATAAAAACCAAGGCTGTCAACTGAAATAACCATTATAGCAATTCAAAGGAAAACTCATTAAAGAGATTATTCAGATCAAAGTGAAAATTCAAACCTAGGGGCCAACACCAGATTACTCCAAGAGTCAATCCATACTTCAGATGTTTTGGTTTCAGTTGTGAACAGTTTGTGCAGCAGGCTACATGCACAGAAGTAAATACATAATTCTTCTACAGCAAAGATAAAGGAGACATGTAGTTACTTTTGGTTGATGAAAAAGGGAAAATGTTATATATTATAGTCAAAGTGGTCTCTTGTTCTGGAGAGTCAGATTTTATCTCTTTGTAGGAACAGCACAAGAACTGAGGTTTACAAAGGCTGCCCTCTACCCTAGAGTGTGTTTCTGCAGATGAGAAGGCCAGACAGTGTAGTTTCTCATTCCTTCTTCTAGCAACAATTTGACAATGGTCGCCTTGTTGATTTGACTGTATGGCACTTCACAGCATAACAGTTTTGTTTTGTTTTTTTTCTTTTTGCTGACTTCAAGACTGTGTAGCTGCCAGCTCAGCAGTTTCCCTTGCTCTAACAAGCAGTAGAATTTTTTCTTTCAGTTCACAATCTTATCATTAAAATAAACAGAGGAATTTAGCCTAAGTTGAAACTGCCTACCTGTAATTGTGTAGTTACATGTCCTGCTCCAATAAACCTATGTTCTTGGAACAATGTGAAAATCTGGGTTGTTTTTAAAATAAAGGAATTCATCTACCCTAGCTTGGTCATATAAATTTACAACACAAAGACCACACATCAAGTTAATGCTTACATTTAGTTTACCTAAAAATTTTAAGAAACTTGAATATCTGACTCTCCAGATTGTCATTAATAGGAAGAAGTAGCCTGTTTATAAAGGCAATACAAATGTAGCCTATAATAAGTGACTTGTGGCAGTAAGGCATGAGACAAAAATTTTATACAAAATTGACACAAGACTACTAATTATCTCAAATAATTTAATATTGTGTGAGTCAGTAAAGCCTACTTCGTGCTCTAAGGTATGAAAACCACAATGAAGTGTTAATATATTTACATTTGCTGTATGGGCTAAGTTGTGACCCTCACCCCCAATTTCACTTGTTGAAGTGCAAGCCCCCGCCTCCCCCATACCTCAGAATGTGACTATTTCGATAAAGGTGCTTTAAAGGAGGAATCTATCACATTCCATTAGTTGTAAATGGGTATTCTATTTAACGTTATCATTTAGTTAAATGTTAAGAAGGTAACGGATGAGTTCCTTTCTAAACTTGTCCAACCACTATGGAAAGCTGTGTGGAAGTTCCTCAAATTACTTAAAATGGATATAATATGACCC
Organism: Scalopus aquaticus; assembly: GCA_004024925.1. Taxonomy (NCBI): domain Eukaryota; kingdom Metazoa; phylum Chordata; class Mammalia; order Eulipotyphla; family Talpidae; genus Scalopus; species Scalopus aquaticus. Next base: position 3,347 of record PVIJ01014054.1, on the reverse strand, counting down.
AACAATTCCATTTCCTGAAAACTATCCAAAGGGCACAAAAACATTAATTCAAAAGGATACTCGCATATCTATGTTTATTGCAGCACTATTTACAATAGACAAGATATAGAAACAACCTAAATGCCCCAAAATAGGTAACTGGATCAAGAAGATGTGGCATATATACACAATGGAATACTATTCAGCAATAAAAAGATGAACTCATGCCATTTGCAGCAACATGGATGGAGCTATAAAGGATTATGCTCAGTGAAATAAGTCAGAAGGAAAAAAATATCAAATGGTCTCAGTTAGAGGAGGAATATAGGGGAAACAAATAAGGGATTAGGAAATAATAAAAATAAAAATGAGTGGGCAATTATATATCAGAAACATTCTGCAAGGAAGGGGGAGAGAGAGGGATCAAAACAGGGGACAGGAAGAGTGCAAGGGACTACGGCAATGGGTCACAGGTTAATTGATGGTGGGAATTTTAACAGAACTGCAGCTGAGCAATCAAACATTGTATAATAAATAAGCAATAATATAATATATATTATATATATTAAAAAGAAAAAAGAGTAATAGATGAGACTCATGAATGGCAATCTATGTGAAATCTGAAACATTTAAAAGGAGGGTTGATTGGGATTTAGATCATTATAATGGAAAATTCCCTTGAGAAAATAGTTGTGACATTGTCACTAGAAAGGATACAGCCAGAAGCCCAGGGTATACAAATCATTTGACATACTTGTGTTCCCTTCATTTTCCTGCACATAGACAACTGAAGAGAAATAAATCTTGGTCTTTTAAAGGTCAAAAAAAGTTAGACCTATCTGATATAGGCAGGAACAAATAAATGTATTCATGCCAACATTATTGTCACCAAATTTATCACTATTTAAAGTTTTTTCCAGTTTTGTTTTTTATTTTTTAAGGAAATATAACCTTTACTTTTATTATGTTTAACAAAGTAATTACCTTGCCAAGGAAGTAGATATGTCAGGGTTACCTGTTTGGCAATTGTCCTTCCAGAATAAATAATTCCTGACATTCTAATCAGTAACTATCTGTTATAAATGCAAATACCTAAACAAATAATAAAAATTCCCAGTCTTTAAGGAATAAAGGCTGTGATACAAGTTGTAGATGGGAGCTTGGGGCATAAACCTCTACTGAAAATTATCTCCCTGTATGTTATTTTTAGAACATTAAATTTATGTAAATATATTGTAAATAATTTATTTTAGACACTAGTAATATTAGCAAAAAATCCTTTCATTTCCCTGAAACATTAATTTTAATTTTTCCAAACAAATAATAACAATGAATCATTTTTAAGTTTGTGCTGTGAATAATTTCATTGTGTTTACTGGAGGAAATGAATTCTGTATTTTTGAATGACAATATAATTTTGTTAATGTGAGACATCAAACCAAAATATTAATGAAATTATTTGCTTTTTTATTATGAAAACAATGTTTTGCTCTTATCTAAATTAACTGCTAGAAGATTCAGTCAGACTCCTGACTCCACTAAAGGAATAGAAAATGCAACAGTTGCTTTAGAAAGAAAAGAGATTCCACTGGAGGTTTGGCCTCTTCATTTTCCTTTTATAAGGAAAGAAATTGTGTCACTCTTAGCTGGCTTAAAAATAAAAACACCTGGAAGATGCATTTGTTAAAATGCCTACACAGTCTGAAACTAGAGATGCTATAACAATTAAGATCCTTACATTTCAATCTAGATTTCTATTCCTCTTGCAAAAATTTTAAGATAAGTACAGCATTGGTTAGAGTTAGAAACCTAGAAAAGCATTTGCCTCTAACTAGAAAATGCATGACATGAGATTCAAGCACTTGTGAAATACAAAACACATTAGGAATTCAAAGAACTGTAATAGTCATTGGATAGAAGGTGAATAGCCTTAAAAGGAAAGATCAAACAAATACACATTTCATAAACATGTTACCAGACTAACTTGAGTCCAGACTTTTAATCATAATTGTAACTTTATGTTGCCTGATTATTTATGAAATATTTGTGCAATGATATTTGTACTTAAGCTAAAAATATCATTATTAATTCATAATACAAGTTCAATGCTATTTATTGCAAACTTTCAATCACTGAATTTTTATTCAAACCAGCCTGCATTTACATATAAATCTATCAAAAATTTTCCAAAGGATAATTTAACATTTTTTCCTTCTGAAAATTTTATTTATACATTATATCAATAAACCATATATCTAAATATTTGCATTTTTCTTTAACTATATTCTTTTATTATATGAAATAAATATTACTACTATTTGTTGTGTTTATTGTATGTTAGAAATTTTATATGCCCTATTCAACCATTATAAACACATCTTTTACAGAAGAGGACAAAAATTAAAAATCTGCCTTCATCACACATTACAGAAATAAGGACATTACAGAAATAAGGGCACAACTCATTCCTTACTAACTTCAACTCCACGATCTACTCATTTTACCAAATCACCTTCCTACAAGCACCTCAAACTTAACTGCATAGAATTACGTAGATTGTTGTTTCCCCAAAAAGAAAAAAACAGTAACATCTCTCACTAATTAAGGAATATGACATCTACAATTTCCCCTTAGAAAAATTTACAGTATATGCTATTCTATAAAAGTTTTCAAAATAATGACCCCCGTCCCTTTTCCACTTAAGTGTACCTAAAGTTATTTGACTAAGAATCTTTTTTTTTTAATATATATTTTTATTGTTATTTATGTCTTTTACATTTTGTATTCCCCTTGGGTAGCCCACCACCAATTCACCCGTGATCCATCTCCATGGTTCCTTGTGTTCTTTTCTATTCCATTTTGTGCCCTTTTCCTTCCCTCCCTCTGCCTCCCCCCCCCCCCCCCCCCCCACTGATTGTCTCTCTCCCATCCGGCCTCCCTATAGTCCTGTTTTAAGTGAAACCATTGGATATTTTTCTATTTCTTTCTGGCTTATTTCACTGAGTATGATCCCCTCTAATTCCATCCATGTCGCTGCAAATTGCATGTGTTTATCTTCTTTCCATGCTAAATAGTATTCCACTGTGTATATGTACCACATCTTCTGGATCCAATCATCTATTTTTGGACATCTGGGTTGCTTACATACCTTTGCTATTGTGAACAGTGACGCAATGAACATACGGGTGCATGTATCCTTTCGGATTAGTGTTTTTGTATCCTTTGGGTAAATTCCCAAAAGTGGGATTGCTGGGTCGTATGGAAGCTCCATGTTTAGCAGTCTGAGGAATCGCCATACAGCTTTCCATAGTGTTTGGACCAGTTCACATTCCCACCAGCAGTGTAGAAGAGTTCCTTTTTCTCCACAT